>CATNWA010003983.1:0-22521 GCA_951230385.1 Staurois parvus | reverse complement strand
AACGTCCTCTACCAAAGTGATGGCATGGCCTTCATCAGTATCTACAGAACATAACCCAGGTAAGGATCTGAAAAGACGTCTTCTAGAATTGTTTCCACCCATTGAAATAGAGCGGGGGTCTCCAAACTTCCTAAACAAAGGGCCAGTTGACTGTTTTTTAAGACTTTGGTGGGTCTTGTCTGTCAGTGTGAATGGAAAATGCCCGGAAGTCAATGGGAGTAAACAAAGCCACATCACTGGTATTAGTGGGAGGAATAGTGGCCCCATCATTAGTGACAGGGGGAGGAATAGTTGCCCCATCATTGGTGTCAGTGTGTGGAGGAATAGTGCCCCATCATTGGTGTCAGTGGGAGGAATAGTGCCCCATCATTGGTGTCAGTGGGAGGAATAGTGCCCCATCATTGGTGTCAGTGGGAGGAATAGTGCCCCATCATTGGTGTCAGTGGGAGGAATAGTGCCCCATCATTGGTATCAGTGGGAGGAATAGTGTCTGTTCATTGTGTCAGTGAGGAATAGTGCCCCATCATTGGTATCAGTGGGAGGAATAGTGCCCCATCATTCCCCCATCATTGGTATCAGTGGGAGGAATAGTGCCCCATCATTGGTATCAGTGGGAGGAATAGTGCCCCATCATTGGTATCAGTGGGAGGAATAGTGCCCCATCATTGGTGTCAGTGGAGAAATAGTGCCCCATCATTGGTAGCAGGGAGAGGAATAGTGCCCCATCATTGGTAGCAGGGAGAGGAATAGTGCCCCATCATTGGTGTCAGTGGGAGGAATAGTGCCCATCATTGGTATCAGTGGGAGGAATAGTGCCCCATCATTGGTATCAGTGGGAGGAATAGTGCCCCATCATTGGTGTCAGTGGGAGGAATAGTGCCCCATCATTGGTGTCAGTGGGAGGAATAGTGTCCCATCATTGGTGTCAGTGGGAGGAATAGTGTCCCATCATTGGTATCAGTGGGAGGAATAGTGCCCCATCATTGGTATCAGTGGGAGGAATAGTGTCCCATCATTGGTATCAGTGGGAGGGATAGTGCCCCATCATTGGTATCAGTGGGAAGAATAGTGCCCCATCATTGGTGTCAGTGGGAGGAATAGTGCCCCATCATTGGTGTCAGTGGGAGAATAGTGCCCCATCATTGGTGTCAGTGGGAGGAATAGTGTCCCATCATTGGTGTCAGTGGGAGGAATAGTGTCCCCATCATTGGTATCAGTGGGAGGAATAGTGCCCCATCATTGGTATCAGTGGGAGGAATAGTGCCCCATCATTGGTATCAGTGGGAGGAATAGTGCCCCATCATTGGTGTCAGTGGGGAGGAATAGTGCCCCATCATTGGTGTCAGTGGGAGGAATAGTGCCCCATCATTGGTGTCAGTGGGGAGGAATAGTGCTCCATCATTGGTATCAGTGGGAGGAATAGTGTCCCATCATTGGTGTCAGTGGGAGGAATAGTGCCCCATCATTGGTGTCAGTGGGAGGAATAGTGCCCATCATTGGTATCAGTGGGAGGAATAGTTCCCCATCATTGGTATCAGTGGGAGGAATAGTGCCCCATCATTGGTGTCAGTGGGAGAGGAATAGTGCCCCATCATTGGTTCAGTGGGAGGAATAGTGCCCATCATTGGTGTCAGTGGGAGGAATAGTGCCCCATCATTGGTATCAGTGGGAGGAATAGTGCCCCATCATTGGTGTCAGTGGGAGGAATAGTGCCCCATCATTGGTGTCAGTGGGAGGAATAGTGCCCCATCATTGGTGTCAGTGGGAGGAATAGTGCCCCATCATTGGTGTCAGTGGGAGGAATAGTGCCCCATCATTGGTATCAGTGAGAGGAATAGTGCCCCATCATTGGTGTCAGTGAGAGGAATAGTGCCCCATCATTGGTGTCAGTGGGAGGAATAGTGCCCCATCATTGGTGTCAGTGGGAGGAATAGTGCCCCATCATTGGTATCACTGGGAGGAATAGTGCCCCATCATTGGTGTCAGTGGGAGGAATAGTGCCCCATTATTGGTGTCACTGGGAGGAATTGTGCCCCATCATTGGTGTCAGTGGGTGTCTGAGGGAAAATGGTGCCCCATCATTGGTGTCAGTGTGAGGAACTGCTCCCCATTGTTGGTGTCAGTGAGAAGAATAATACCCCATATTTGATATTAAGGGAATTAATAATGCCCCATCATTAGTGTCAGTGGAAGGAACTGTGCCCCCTTGTTGGTGTCAGTGGAAGAATAGTGCCCCATCATTGGTGTCAGTGGAAAGAATTGTGATCCATAATTAGTGTCAGTTACAGGAACCATTCCCCCTTGTTGGTGTCACTGGGAGTAATAGTGCCCCATGTACCAGATACAGGCAGGCAAAGGTCCACATCTGACCCCGGGGCTGCAGTTTGGAGACCACTGGCCTAGAGGGGATATGCTGTTCTGCATACAAACATGATGTGTCGCTATAAATCGATACAAATTATTTGATAGCTTTGACAGGGGAAAAAAAAAAAAAAAATAGAAAGTCAGTGGGAGAGCTTCGGCTTGACTTCCCTATCTGTAAATCATAATTAACAAATGTCCACAGGTCAGAAAGCTTCTCAGGAATGAGACTTCCCAAAGCCGATATTGGGGGGGGGGGGGGCGCTCGATCACACGCTGACATAATCATTAGTCACAGGAGGTGGATTTGCATAATCCGCCGTGGATGTCAGCCTTCAGATTTAGGATCCAATACACGGCCATATTGCTTCATATGTTACTGGAAGTAATAACCCTGCTGTGGTCTGTTCATATATGAGGCTTCTGTGAATTGGGAGGCGGACCGGGGTCTTGGTCATGTAAGGAGGTCCACCAGGGAGGCCCAGGTTTGGGTCAAGCAGGCTTCAATCAACCTCAAAAAAGTTTGATTGCTGGACCAGGGGTGGACTGACAACTCATGGGGCCCCCCGGGCAATAGGGAATCATGGGGCCCCTGTGTCCTTGCCCAAACTCAAAAAAGCCTATGAAAAAGGTACCAGGGGCATCTCATGAGGCCCCTTACTGACCCCGGGCCTCGGGCAGTGCCCGAGTTTCCAAATGGTCAGTCCGCCCCTGTGCTGGACTCAAAATGTATCGAAATCAATGGGAAGCAAATTAACCAGAAATACTGCTACAGGGCGGCAAAATCATATATATATATATAGTACAGTGGCTTAGTGGTTAGCACTTCTGCCTTGTAGTAATTGGGCCTTGGGCTCGATTCCCAACCATGGCGCCTCCTGCATGGAGTTTGCATGTTCTCCCTGTGTTTGTGTGGGTTTCCTCTGGGTACTCCGGTTTCCTCCTACACTCCAAAGACATGTTGGTAGGTTAACCACTTCCCAACCCTTGCCGTTGTAGTTATCATCGGCTGGACAGTGGCAGTGCAGGGTCGGGTGGCCTGTTTATAAAGGGTTGGAGCGCGCAGCACCGCGATCCCTGCCCGCTGTGTCCTCGGGACACAGTGTAAACACTGATTGTCGGATGGGACCTCTGTGTGAGGTCCCGATCATGTGATCACTGATTGGGCCAATCAGTGATCACATGCAAAGCAAGTATAAGCAAAATGTTACTTGTGACATCATTGCTTACTACATGTGAATTTGTGAATGTTCACATGGGTAGGTCACATGGTACAGGGCTATGCGCACACAGCCTTTGTACCATGCGCCCAAGCTTGACCAATCAAGCTCACACTCAGTACTTCTCAATGCAAGAATGCAGACAGAGAGAAAGAGAAATGATTGCTTGTTTCATCCTATATGGGTGTAAAAGCAATCAGTGTAAAAAAAAATAAAAAAACTTCCACAACCCCCCACAAGTAGTACAGTGTCACCATGGTGGTACTGCTAGGGTGAGACCTGTATGTAAAAAAAAAAAAAAAAAAATAAAATAAAATAAAATAAAAATGTTTAAAAATTATAGTTTTTGGTTATAAACTAATTTTGGATTCTTTTTTTTGTAAAAAGAAACGGAATTTTTTTACTTTTGGCCAAGATTTATGATGAAATATTATTTATTTTGCATGTATTGTATAAAATATCACCTTTTTTTTCCAAATTTTTGCTTTTTCATTTGTTACATAGCAAAAAAAATAAAAAATCCAAGTGCGTACTGGAAGGGGCGTAAATACCACCAAGGGGGTTAAAGCTGCGTTTACAAAAAAATGCCGTAAAATTCATTTGGTACAGTGTTGCATGACAGGAGGGAATTGTTATTCAAAGTGTGGATAGCGCTGAAAGTGCTGAAAATTGCCCTGGACCCATGGTGCTAGGGGGGGGGAAATCGCTGGACTGGAAGGGGGGGAAAGCGTGTCGGACTGGAAGGGGGTTGAAAGTGTCCGGACTGGAAGGGGGGGGAGATGTGCTGGACTAAAGGGGGGGAAAGTGTCTGGACTGGAAGGGGGGGAAAGTGTCTTGGACTGGAATGGGGAAAGTGGGAAAGTGTTTTTTGGACTGGAAGGGGGGGAAAGTGTTTTCTGGACTGGAAGGGGGGGAAAGTGTCTGGACTGGAAGGGGGGAAAGTACTGTGTAACCGCTGGATTTGAAGGGTAATTGACTCCTGTCTAAAAATTGTTTAATAGTTTCATTTTTTGGCCATGTGGGATCTAACCTGCATGGTGGGGGTTGGGAAAAGACCTGGCCCGCCCCCCCCCCTACCCTGTAAAAAACAATTAGTAAGAGAATTCATGGAAAAAGTCGCTTACGAGTGTTACAGTCCATGCAATCGCCAAGGGTCAGATACAACTGAATGGATACATGTGATTTTTGCAGTTCCGGGTAGGGGGAACGTGCATATCAGCCCGCATGCATGCACCCTACCCGCTCGCCTCCAATTGCAATATTCTTTAGCCTCGGCTTTGTCAAGATCACCGGGTCCCGGCCGGTGATTACTCGCCGGCACCAGGTGATCGCACCGAGTATCTCCGACGCGGGGGGGGGAGGAGAGTGCCTGTATGTTAACAACACAGATCTCTCCCCTGTCAGCTCCTGCACACTGCTTTTTTTGTTTGGCTCTGCAAGGTGAGAAACGCGCAGATAGCCCCCAATCTTTTTTTGGCGACCAAGCGCTGCCGCGGCATCCATGTGAAAATGCGCCCACGGTTGCCGATGTGTGAAGGTTTAGTCATCATAGGAATGAAACTAAAGTGCTAAAGTGGGCAGCGCATTTCTGATACGTGGGGCGGGAATCCGCGTGTTTTTTGTTTTTATGCGCATGTTCCTCACATGCAGAAATGTGAACCTAAAAATCTAGAATTGTAAGCCGCATTGCGCACTAGAATCAGATCGCTCCTAGATAGAATCCTTTCTTCCCCCGCCAGCAGAGTTTTTGGCAGAAGGAGCGCTTGACGCCTGTAAACACATGTAACGCGATTTGGGATGCCAAGCACATTAATTTTTAATAGTTGATTTTTGCCATTGAAATTAAACCCCTTGCCCTTCAGAGGATCGCCGCCCGCCCCCCCCCCCCCCCCCCTGCTGACCAGGCCTTTTTTTTTTTTTTTTTGCGTTATGGCGCTCTGTTAGTTGAACTGGCCATTGCGCGGTCATGCAATGCTGCACCCAAATGACATTGATGTTCTTTTTCCCCACACAAATAGAGCTTTATTTTGGTTTTTATTTGATCACCTGTGCGTGTCAACAAAAAAAAAAATAAAATTTTTGTGTGCGGTGCGGTTGGAGCCGTGCCTTTCGTACGGCTCTAATTGCACCGCATCCGCACCCAAAACGTAAAGGACCCTTTTTTTTGGGTCCGTACTAGAAACGGATTGCATGGGTATTCACACCTATGTGATCCGATTCTGCCACATCGCACCGATTTCGGGGTGTTGTTAACTCAACATTCACACCCGCAGCGGCTCGCATGAACGGGGCGCGATTCTGATGTGGGGTGGACCTCGCACAGAAAACGCTGAGAATTCCACACCGCATCATTGTGAATCAGGGCTAAGGCTACTTTCACACTGATCCGCCGCAAAAAAAAACGCCTCAAAAACGCCTCAAAAACGCATAGGTGTTTTTGCAGCATTTTTTAAAAGGACAAAACCCGCTTTTCATAGACGTTTTTTCAGGCATTTTCCATTTATGACATGGGAAGAGGCGTTTTTGGGGCTTTTTTTTTTAACTCCCCAAACATGTCCCAAAGATGTTGCAGGCAGGAGATTTTACTCCTGCTTTCACACTGAGCAGTTTTTCAAGCGTTTTTGCTTTACAAAAAGCGCCTGAAAAGCTCAAGAAAACTGCTTCCCTGTGTATGTGTGAATGTATATCCATGTATGTGAATGTATATCCATGTATGTGAATGTATATCTATGTATGTGATGTATGAATGTATAATCCATGTATGTATGTATGTGAATGTATATCCATGTATGTGAATGTAATGTATGTGATCCCATGTATGTGAATGTATATCCATGTATGTGAATGTGATGTATATCCATGTATGTGAATGTATATCCATGTATGTGAATGTATATCTATGTATGTGAATGTATATCCATGTATGTGAATGTATATCCATGTATGTGAATGTATATCCATGTATGTGAATGTATATCTATGTATGTGAATGTATGTGATCCATGTATGTGAATGTATATGTATATCCATGTATGTGAATGTATATCTATGTATGTATGTGAATGTGTATATCCATGTATGTATGTGAATGTATATCTATGTATGTGAATGTAAATCATGTATGTGAATGTATATCCATGTATGTGAATGTATATCTATGTATGTGAATGTATATCTATGTATGTGTTCACACACATACAGACGTTGCGCTTGCGGTGCGGTGTAAAAACTCCACACAGCTTCTTTGGGGCATGTTTGGGGAGTTTAAAAAAAAACGCCCCAAAAAACACCTCTTCCCATTGAAATCAATGGAAAACGCCTGAAAAGCGCCTTAAGAACACCTCAAAGACGCCTCTTCTCATTGAAATCAATGGAAAACGCCTGAAAAACGCCTGAAAAGCGCCTTAAGAACACCTCAAAGACGCCTCTTCTCATTGAAATCAATGGAAAACGCCTGTAAAACGCCTGAAAAGCGCCTTAAGAACACCTCAAAGACGCCTCTTCTCATTGAAATCAATGGAAAACGCCTGAAAAAACACCTGAAAAGCACCTTAAGAAGGCCTCAAAAACGCCTCTTCCCATTGAAATCAATGGAAAACACCTGAAAAACGCCTGAAAAGCGCCTTAACAATGCCTAAAAAAAACACCTCTTCCCATAGAAATCAATGGAAAACGGCTGAAAACCTCTGAAAAGCGCCTCAAAAACACCTCTTTTCATTGAACTCAATGGAAAACACCTAAAAAAAAAAACACCTGAAAAGCGCCTTAAGAACACCTCAAAAATGCCTCTTCCCATTGAAATCAATGGAAAATGCCTTAAAGCGCCTTAAAAGCACCTCAAAAACGCCTCAAAATGCCTCTTCCCATTGAAATCAATGGAAAACGCCTGAAAAATGCCTGAAAAAAGCCTCAAAAAACGCTTCTTCCCATTGAAATCAATGGAAAACGCCTGAAAAATGCCTGAAAAGTGCCTTAAAACACCTCTTCTCATTGAAATCAATGGGAATGCCTGAAAAGCACCTTAGGAACACCTCAAAAATGCCTCTTCCCATTGAAATCAATGGAAAATGGCTGAAAAACACCTAAAAATCACCTTAAAAACCCCTCCAAAACAACTCTTCCCATTGAACTCAATTGAAAAGGCCTGAAAAGCGCCTTAAGAACACCTCAAAAATGCCTCTTCCCATTGAAATCAATGCAAAATGCCAGAAAAGCACCTTAAAAACACCTCAAAAATGCCTCTTTCCATAGAAATCAATGTAATACGGCTGAAAAAACCTTAAAAACGCCTCAGAAACGCCTCTTCCCATAGAAATCAATGGAAAACAGCTGAAAAAACACCTTAAAAACACCTACAAAACGCCTCTTCCCATAGAAATAAATGGAAAATGGCTAAAAAAAACGCCTGAAAAGTGCCTTAAGAACACCTCTAAAATGCCTCTTCACATTGAAATGAATGGAAAACAACTGAAAAATGCCTCTTCCCATTTAAATCAATGGAAAACGCATGAAAAGTACACCTCATAAAATATCTTCCTATTGAAATCAATTCGCCTGAAAAGCACCTGAAAAATGCTTCAAAAATGCTCTTTCCATAGAAATCAATGGAAAATGGCTGAAAAACACCTAAAAAAAAATCACCTTAAAAATGCTTCCAAAACAACTCTTCCCATTGAAATCAATTGAAAAGGCCTGAAAAGCGCCTTAAGAACACCTCAAAAATGCCTCTTCCCATTGAAATCAATGGAAAACGCCAGAAAAGCACCTTAAAAACACCTCAAAAAACGCCTCTTCCCCATAGAAATAAATGGAAAAAAAACACCTTAAAAACACCTACAAAACGCTCTTCCCATAGAAAAAATGGAAAAGGCCTGAAAAGCGCCTTAAGAACACCTCTAAAATGCCTCTTCACATTGAAATGGAAAACGACTGAAAAATGCCTCTTCCCATTTAAATCAATGGAAAACGCATGAAAAGTACCATAAAAACACCTCATAAACACATCTTCCTATTGAAATCAATGAAAAACGCGTGAAAAGCACCTTAAAAATGCTTCAAAAATGCCTCTTCCCATTCAAATCAATGGAAAACACCTGAAAAACGCCTTAAGAACGCCTCAAAAACACCAATTCCCATTAAAATCAATGGCAAACGCCTCAAAAACGCCACTTCCCATTGAAATCAATGAAAAAAACGCCTGAAAAGCACCTTAAAAACAACTCAAAAATGCCTCTTCCCATAGAAATAAATGGAAAATGGCTGACAAACGCCTGAAAAGCGCCTTGAAAACACCTCAAAAATGCCTCTTGCCATTAAAATCAATAAAAAACACCTGAAAAGCGCCTTGAAAACAGCTCAAAAACACCTCTACCCATTGAAATCAATGGAAAACGCCTGAAAAGCATCAAAAAGACCACCTCTGAGAAACGTTTTTGGTACAGTTTTTAAGCCATGTGTCCTATAAAAAATGCTCAGAAAGTGCGGTAAAAATGCCTATGCGTTTTTGCTGTGTTTTTGCGGCGGATCAGCGTGAAAGTAGAGTTTAGAGGCAGATAAAAAACCGCCAGACGCCTTAAATATGTCATGTGTGCACCGAGACCTAAAAGTAGACAAAGCTCCGGGTGGCACACACCCAGGGGCAGACTGACCATTTAGAAACTCGGGCACTGCCCAAGAGCCCGGGGTAAGTAGGGGGCCCCATGAGATGCCCCTGGTACCTTTTTCATAGGCTTTTTTGAGTTTGGGCAAGGACACAGGGGCCCCATGATCCCCTATTGCCCGGGGGCCCCATGAGTTGTCAGTCCGCCCCCGCACACACCATCAAAACCCGACAGCCACTAGAGTAAAAGCAGCCTCCGCTCGGCTCCCTCCGACGCGTTTCGTCCCGCCCATGGGGCTTGGTCACCATATCCATCCATGTTTTTTTTTACATCCATGCCTTTCTTTTACAACCGATCTCTCAGTCCAGCTGACTTTAGGAAAGGGCTCGTCACGCAGCCCCTAGCTCTTCTATTCAGGTTAACGGTCCTCCCCCAACGGCCCCCCCTTCTGGAGGAACGTATTTAACTCCTTTCCGAAGAATCTCTATTTTCTTTTTTAACCACTTGAGCTCCAGAAGATATACCCCCCTTGATGACCAGGCCTCTTTTTGCTACTCGGCGCTGCACTAATTCAACTGATAATTGCACGGTCATGCAATGCTGCACCCAAATGAAATTTACGTCCTTTTTTTCACACAAATAGAGTTTTCTTTCGGTGTATTTGATCACGTGTGCGCTTTTTATTTTCCACGCTATAAACAAAAAAACGCCAAAAATTTTGAAGAAAAACAATATTTTTTACTTTCAGCTATAAAAAATATATAGTAAACTCAAAGTTGGTTATAAATTTAGGCCAAAATGTATTCTGCTCCATGTTTTTGGTAAAAAAATCCCAATAAGTGTATATTGATTGCTTTGTGTGAAGTTATAGCGTCTACAAACTATGGTATAGATACTGCAATTTACGCCATTTTTCTGCTATACAGCGCTGCGCTAGTTTAACGGACAATTGCGCGGGTCATGCAATACGGTACATAAATGAAATTTACATCCTTTTTTTCCCCACAAATTGAGCTTTCTTTCGGTGGTATTTGATCGCCTGTGCGGTTTTTATTTTTTGCGCTATAAAAAAAAAGGCTGACAATTTTGAGGGAAAAAAACAATATTTTGGACTTTTTGCTATAAAACATGTCCAGTAAAAAAAAATGCAAAAATCAAATTTAGTCATAAATTTCTGCCAAAATGCATTCTGCGACATGTCTTTGCTAAAAAAAAAAAACCCAATACGTGTAAATTAATTGGTTTACGTGAAAGTTATAGCGTTTACAAATGGCGGGAAAGATACTGGGATTTTTAGGGGTTTTTTTATACTAATAATGGCGGCGATCAGCGAATTATGGCGGCGATCAGGGACTTATGGCGGGACTGCGGCGGACATTCTGACATTGGGGGGTACTGACTTGGGGTCACTGACATCCCCAGTGACACCAATACAGTGATCAGTGCAAAAAAAAAAACACACTGACACTGTACTAATGGCACTGGGGAGGAAGGGGTTAACTTTATTTTGCAGGGAAGGGTTAAAGGAGTGAGGGGGAGTGTTTGACTAGGGGGCGGGGTGTGTACTGGGCGGGACAAGGCTGATCGAGAAAGAGAAACTCTTCTCTCGATCAGCTCATCCTCGAGCTGACAGGGAAGTGACAGAAAGCACAGCTACTGCAGCTGTGCTCTCTGTCACCGTTTACCGCCGATCGCCGGGACATAGCCGCTAATGACCCGGCAACTGACATCTGCGGCGGTGATCCGTGGGACATATAGGGCGGCGGCGCGCCTCGCGCGCGCCCCCCTATTTGTTTACAAAACACACGTTTTAAAACGTGGTTTTGCCTGCGAGTGCCGCCCTGCCGCCGTACATGTACAGTGACTGGGCGGCATGCGGTTAATAAACGGCAAGTAGAAAGCATAATTATCCCATCAAACCTGCTTTGAGGCGTTCTATAATGCCAGTTTGACAAAATGAAGATAAAGTGCGTTCAGACCTATCAGGCGCATTAAGGATTCAGCTGGGGTTCTAAACAAGATTGAACTTATCAGTAAAAGTTTTAATTACATTCATTAGTTTCTGCTGCGGCGGTGGAAAACGCCATATATACAATTTTTTTTTTTTTTTTTTCTCCCGCAGAACCAGAATTGTTTAGATGGTGTAGATTATTACTTCTAACTGGCGGCTACTGGCAATTACGGCGCTGACAAGCAAAAGTGTGATGAATCTATTTTCAACGCTTTACCCCCGCTGCGATTCTTCAACGTGAAACGCGGCCGGGCGGAGGGTGCGCCGGTCCCTCCGTCTCCTATGTGGGCGATTTTTTTTTTCTTTTACAAGCCTTGCTAAATATATAATTACACGTTGTTGTTACAAGCGAAGATGAAGGTGAGGTTCGAGTGATAACAGCTGTCATAGGCAATGGGTTGTACGGATCTGTTGTTACGTTAATGAAGGATAAAGGAGTAAAAAGGTGAAACAAAAAGAATAAAAAAAATGATAAAAAAAAAGAAAATGATTCATTAGGATGGAAAAGATAAAAAAAAAAAATACAAAAGGGAGATTTGTGAACAAAAGAATAAAAAAATGAAAAAAAAAAGAAAATGATTCATTAGGATGGAAAAGATAAAAAAAAAAAATACAAAAGGGAGATTCGTGAACAAAAGAATAAAAAAATGAAAAAAAAAAAGAAAATGATTCATTAGGATGGAAAAGATAAAAAAAAATACAAAAAGGGAGATTCGTGAACAAAAGAATAAAAAAAATGAAAAAAAAAAGAAAATGATTCATTAGGATGGAAAAGATAAAAAAAAATACAAAAAGGAGATTCGTGAACAAAAGAATAAAAAAATGTGAAAAAAAAAAAAAAGAAAATGATTCATTAGGATGGAAAAAATAAAAAAAAAAAATACAAAAGGGAGATTCGTGAACAAAAGAATAAAAAAAAAAAAAAAAAAGAAAATGATTCATTAAGAAGGAAAAGATAAAAAAAAATACAAAAGGGAGATTCGTGAACAAAAGAATAAAAAAATGAAAAAAAAAAAGAAAATGATTCATTAGGATGGAAAAGATAAAAAAAAAATACAAAAGGGAGATTCGTGAACAAAAGAATAAAAAAAAAAAAAAAAAAAGAAAATGATTCATTAGGATGGAAAAGATAAAAAAAAAATACAAAAAGGGAGATTCGTGAACAAAAGAATAAAAAAATGAAAAAAAAAAAGAAAATGATTCATTAGGATGGAAAAGATAAAAAAAAAAATACAAAAGGGAGATTCGTGAACAAAAGAATAAAAAAAAAGAAAAAAAAGAAAATGATTCATTAGGAAGGAAAAGATAAAAAAAAATACAAAAAGGGAGATTCGTGAACAAAAGAATAAAAAAAAAGAAAAAAAAAAAAAAAAAAAGAAAATGATTCATTAGGATGGAAAAAATTTAAAAAAAAAAACACAAAAGGGAAATACGTGAACAAAAGAATAAAAAAATTTAAAAAAAAGAAAATAATTCATTAGGGTGGAAAAGATAAAAATAAAAAATACAAAAGGGAGATTCGTGAACACGAATAAATTCCTCTTCGATGTAGCTTTTTTTTTTTTTTTCGATGTACATGGAAACCCCAAATGAATGACATTTTATTTGCCAAAGCACTGTGTTTCGGAAACAGTTGCCCTTTTGACTACTTGGCGATCTTGAAAATGTTCACATACTTGTTAAAATCAGCATTTTTGTTTTTTCTAGAACACTACTTAGATCCCCCAAACATTATATAATTTCTGAAATCAGAGGCCCTGGAAAATACAATGGTGGCTGTTCTATTTTTTTTTTTAATTAATTAATTATTTAATTAATTAATTATTTTTTTCAACAAAGGTGCAAAGACTACTCTGGCAGTGAAAGGGTTGAAATGTAAAAAAAAGCCTATGTCTAATTGTTCTTAAAAATGTTCTCTTCCCCCTCCTCCACCTACCTATCCTTACTAACCTGGGTTTACTTACCTACTTTTAATCTGCTCCAGTCTGGCCATGTGATCCTGCACCCCCGACTCATGGAACGCTCAAAAATGGCTGATAATTTCAAGAGCGGTAACGTCACTCCTAGGCACCCATGGCCCAGCTGTTTTAGATGCTTCCTCCTCTCCTCTGCAGCAGCCTCTCATTGACACAAGACAAAATAACTCTTCCTGAGGTTCAGACTAGAGACATGACAAACTACCGATTCGTTTTTGGCAAAATTTTGGTAAAATTTTCCTCTAATTAATTCCATTGTATCAGACCTTAAAGTGGAAGAAAAGTCTAAAAAAGATTTGTGTACCTATTTAAAAAGAGGTACACGCAAACTAACTCAGTTTTTACTGAGGTTCAGGCTAGGGATGTGAGAAACTACTGACTTTCTTTGGCAATCTAATTGATTCCATTGTATCAGACCTTAAAGTGGAAGAAATACCTAAAAAAAAAAGATGTCTTCCCATTTTTAATCCACTCTAGTCCGGTCATGTGATCCTGTAGCCCTGACTAATGGAGCATTGTTGGTGCTCCCTCCCCTCTTGCGCAGCATCCTCTCACTGACACCAGACAAAATAACTCAGCTATTACTGAGGCTCAGACTAGGGATGTGAGAAATTACTGATTTAGCCTTTGACAAATTTTGGTAAAATTTGCCTCTAATTGATTCCATTGTATTAATCCTTAATAATGGAAGAAAAGTCTAAAAAAAGATATGCGTACCTATTTATAATCGGCTGCAGTCTGGTCATGTGATCCCACAGCGCCCTCTCTTCTGTGCTAGTAATAGCTTCTGCAGATGAGAGGATGGAGCGCTAATAATGGCTGGGCCTCGAGAACCTATGAGTGATGTCATGGCTTTTGGAATTCCCAGCCATTGTGAGAGTCTTCTGAGTCAAAGCTGCAAGATCACATGACCGGACTGGAGCGGGTTAAAACGAGAAGACATGTATGTTTTAGGGTTTTATTCCACTTTAGGGTTTAATACAATGGAAACAATTAGAGGCAAATTTTACCAAAATTTTGCGAAAGGCTAAATTGGACGTTTGTCACATCCCTAGTCTGAACCATAGTAATAGCTGAGTTATTTTGTCTTGAGTCAGCGAGAGTATGCTGCAGAGGAGAGTAGGGAGCACCTACAATGGCTGGACAATAGGAGTCTATGGGTGACATCATGTCTTCTGGATATCCCAGCCATTGTGGAGCGCCTTCTGAGCTGAAGCTGCAGGATCACATTACCGGACTGGAGTGGATTAAAAATAGGTAGAAACATCTTTTTTTTTGGCTTTTCTTCCATTTTAAGGTCTAATACTGTGGAATAAATTACTTTAAGGCTTAATACAAGGGGGGTCATTTGAGGCAAATTTTACCAAAATTTTGCCAAAGGCTAATCAGAAATTTCTCACATCCCTATTCTGAACCACAGTAATAGCTGAGTTATTTTGTCTTGAGTCAGCTGCAGAGGAGAGGAGGGAGCGCCTACAATGGCTGGAGAATGGCAGCCTATGGGTGACACCATGTCTTTCGGATATCCCAGCCATTGTGGAGCGCCTTCTTAGCCGAAGCTGCAGGATCACATGACGGGACTGTAGTGGATTAAAAATAAGTAAGTACACGCGTCTTTTTTATACAGGTTAGGCAGAAAAGGGAGGAGGAGGGGGGAGGGAACATTGTTAGGAATAGATAGTGTTAGTCTTTTTTTTTTCTACTTTATGGCTTAATACAAAGGGGGTAATTTGAGGCAAATTTTACCCAAATTTTGCCAAAGGCTAATCGGAAGTTTCTCAAATCCCTAGTCTGAACCACAGTAATAGCTGAGTTATTTTGTCTTGAGTCAGTGAGAGTCTGCTACAGAGGAGAGGAGGAAGCGCCTACAACGGCTGGACAATGGGAGCCTATGGGTGACATCATGTCTTCCGGATATCCCAGCCATTTTTGAGTGCCTTCTGAGCTGAAGCTGCAGGATCACATGACCGGACTGTGGTGGATTAAAAATACGTAGACACATCTTTTTTTCGTCTTTTCTTACATTTTAAAGTCTAATACAGTGGAATCAATTACTTTAAGGCTTAATACAAGGGAGTAATTTGAAGAAAATTTTACCAAAATTTGTCAAAGGTTAAAATCGGAAGTTTCTCACATCCCTAGTTTGAACCACAGTAATAGCTGAGTCATTTTGTCTTGAGTCAAAGAGAGTCTGCTACAGAGGAGAGAAGGGATCACCTACAATGACTGGACGATGGGAGTCTATGGGTGACATCACATCTTCCGGATATCGCAGCCATTGTGGAGCGTCTTCTGAGCTGAAGTTGCAGGATCATATGTCCGGACCGGAGTGGATTAAAAATACGTAAACACATCTTTTTTTAGGCTTTTATTCCATTTTAAAGTCTAATACAGTGGAATCAATTACTTTAAGACTTAATACAAGGGGGAAATTTGAGGAACATTTTACCAAAATTTTGTCAAAAGTTAAATCGGAAGTTTCTTACATCCCTAGTCTGAACCACAGTAATAGCTGAGTTATTTTGTCTTGAGTCACAGAGAGTATGCTGCAGAGGAGGGAGCACCTACAACGGCTGGAGAATTGGAGCCTATGGGTGACAACATGTCTTCCGGATATCCCAGCCATTGTGGAGCACCTTCTGAGCGAAGTTGCAGGATCATATGACCGGACTGGAGTGGATTAAAAATACGTAGACACATCTTTTTTTTAGGCTTTTATTCCATTTTAAAGTCTAATACAGTGGACTCAATTACTTTAAGGCTTAATACAAGGAGTAAATTTGAGGAAAATTTTACCCAAATTTTGTCAAAAGTTAAATCGGAAGTTTCTCACATCCCTAGTCTGAACCACAGGAATAGCTGAGTTATTTTGTCTTGAATCAGAGAGAGTATGCTGCAGAGGAGGGAGTGCCTACAACGGCTGGAGAATAGGAGCCTATGGCTGACATCATGTCTTCTGGATATCCCAGCCATTGTGGAGCGCCTTCTGAGCCAAAGCTGCAGGATCACATGACCGGACTGGAGTGGATTAAAAATATGTAGACACATCTTTTTTTAGGCTTTTATTACATTTTAAAGTCTAATACAGTGGACTCAATTACTTTAAGGCATAATACAAGGGGATCATTTGAGCCAAATTTTACCAAAATTTTGCCAAAGGTTAAATTAGAAGTTTCTCAAATCCCTAGCCTGGACCTCAGTAAGAGTTGACTTATTTTGTCTTCCAGGTCAGTTCTGCACATTTACAATATGAAGAATTTGGGTATGTTATTTTCCCTTTTATTAAAACCCAATGGTGGCCATGGTCCCCCCATCCCCCCCAGAGATGAGATTCATCCTGATTTATGATATCTCTAACTGAATCCTTCCCGGTAACTAAGTAGTATTCATGCTGCCAATAAGCCGGGGCTTAAGTGGAAATTGAAGACTCCAGCAATCTGTAGCGGATTCCCGTTCTGTATTTTTAAGGTTTAAATTAGACACTATGGGGCCATCCATGCTTACGAAAAAGCTTCTTATTCCGACGCTTCTCAGGCCGCTGTGCGGGCTCGCCGACCTCTTCTCTCCACTTTTTTTTTTTCTAATGAATTTCTCTCAAGCCTACAGCTACGCTTCTTTTCTGAAAATGATCAAATTCCTGCAAAATCCACACATTTGGAGCTTCAGTCTTCTCTTGTAATCTTCGAATGCCTGGAGAGATGAAGAGCCACCTTCATTTTTTTTTTTTTTTTTTTTTTTTGAAAAGCCCCCCCCCCCACTTATTTTGGTTCCTTCATCATTCCAAAGGTGTTTCTAAGAAAGCATTTAGGATGACGCTTTTTCATCGCAACGTGATGGCAATTACATGTTTGAGAATACACAAGCCGAGGATTATGCAAGAACTGTCAACAGCTTATAAAATACAACTGCAGGCAAAAGTATAAAAATACCCTTCAGTTCATTGACGTGTTCCTTCAAAAGTTACAAAATCCCCTTTTTAGTATTCAGTGAAAGGTATCATGCTGAGTTACCACACGCCGGCTGAAAGCTGAAATTGGGCTTGTCATGGGAGGGGCTTCTGCGACGGAAAAAGATATTACTGTGAACCTGGGAAAGCTTGGGGTCTCCGCTATCTCTGCCCGGCTCAGTAAATCCTGCAGGCTAGATGGGACCCCGTCCTTAAATCTGTCTGTACATACTGTAGGGGAGAAGTATCCCACATGGAATTGAACAATTTTATTGAGCATTGAACAATCTTATGTAATTTTATTTATTTATTTTTAATTAATTAATTAATTCTTTTTTGGGGGGTATTATTTATCTATGTGCTTATTACTCAATTATATGATTTATGAACATATTTTATTTAATTATTATTATTATTATACAGGATTTATATATTTATTATTATTATTATTATTATTATTATTAAACAGGATTTATTTATTATTATTATTATTATTATTATTATTATTATTATTATTATTATAACAGGATTTATATTATTATTATTATTATACAGGATTTATATTATTATTTTTATTATACAGGCTTTATATATTATTATTATTATTATTATTATTATTAAACAGGATTTATATATATTATTATTATTATTATTATACAGGATTTATATATTATTATTATTATTATTATTATTATTATTATTATTAAACAGGATTTATTTATTATTATTATTATTATATACA
Organism: Staurois parvus; assembly: GCA_951230385.1. NCBI lineage: Eukaryota > Metazoa > Chordata > Amphibia > Anura > Ranidae > Staurois > Staurois parvus. The sequence continues at coordinate 4,665 of CATNWA010003983.1, read as the reverse complement.
GGATTTATATATTATTATTATTATACAGGATTTATATGTTATTATTATTATTATTATTATACAGGCTTTATATATTATTATTATTATTATTAATAAACAGGATTTATATATTATTATTATTATTATTATACAGGATTTATATATTATTATTATTATTATACAGGATTATATTATTATTATACAGGCTTTATATATTATTATTATTATTATTATTATTATACAGGATTTATATATATTATTATTATTATACAGGATTTATATATTATTATTATTATTATTATTATTATTATTAATAAACAGGATTTATTTATTATTATACAGGATTTATTATTATTATTATTATTATACAGGATTTATATGTTATTATTATTATTATACAGGATTTATATATTATTATTATTATTTATTAATAAACAGGATTTTTTATTATTATACAGGATTTATATTATTATTATTATTATTATTATACAGGATTTATATATGTTATTATTATTATACAGGATTTATATTATTATTATTATTATTATTATTATTATACAGGATTTATATATTATTATTATTATACAGGATTTATATTATTATTATTATTATTATTAATATTATACAGGATTTATATATTATTATTATACAGGATTTATATATTATTTATTATTATTATACAGGATTTATATAACAGTTTGCTCAGCGCTTTACAATATAACGGGAGACAACACAGCAACAATACAGTTCAATACAAAATCTCAGTGTTATTAGAAAAGCACCACACCCTAAGTCTCAAAAACAGCAAATTCCCACTTCAAAAAATCACAAATTAATTTTTTTGCTCAAACAAATAAATATAAGGGATGCGCTAAATAAATAAATAGTACAAAATAAATGTGAAAAATAAAAAAACAATTATAAAAAAATGTTCATAAATCAATAAATATTCAAAAGTCTTCAAATAATGTCCACACTGTGTTGAATCCACCACCAGAGAAAATTGGATCACTCACCAGAGCTCAATGCTGAATAAATAATTGGACTAACCACAAGCACTTTTTGCTCTGGGGCAATATATAGCAATCCAGTTCCTAGATGCAAAGCTGTGCAAATAAACAACCTCTCCTCAGATGAATAGCCACCATTCAAAGATATAGGTAATTTCCAGGGATAGAACTCATCTTTCTTTCAGATACCTCCATACCATTGGGACCATGTTTAAAGGTAAGAGAAAAAGATCATTGTGCAGCGAGTTTCACAAAAGTAACGAATTTTAATGAATGAAAAAAACTCACAAGTAAGGTGTCTATACCGACACCAGTGTTACAAGCATAGATTTAGGCAGCAGTATATGACCGCAACTCCGTTCACCATGGATCCCCTCCTTTCAAATCCAAAGACTATCTCAGATGTCGGCATCCAGTAGGCCACGCCCTACGCGTTTCGTCACCGACGTCCTCACGGGACGGTCTCTTAACAGTTCAATACAAGAAGGATAGGAGGGCTGATCCTCGGAGCGTACAATTATTTAATTTATTTATTTACTATTTTTTCCATTTATTTCTTTACGTACTGATTGCTCTGTTATAGGTTTTATGAATTTGTTATTTTTCATTCATTCAAATAATTCATGTATTTATTTATTTACCCAAATATACTCCTTACCCAATTTAAAACAGATCATGGAAGATGGGAAGTCTGGAATGATCAGGATTTTATTGCCATCATGCAACACTTTTTTTTTTTTTTTTTTAATGCTGGCTACACGTTTTTAGATTTGTTACTTGTCAGCAAAATGAAAATATTTGGCTTCAAGTTCTCTAGGTCTGCCTGAGGCGTTGGGTCTTTCAGGGCCTGGCCTGTGTCCTTTCTGTCTTTTTTGGACTACAGGCCTCTATTGGGAGATTCTAATTTTTTCACAGTATTTAAAGACAGTCCAAATAAGTCCCAACTATTAAATTTCACAGTACATACATATACAGTGTATATATATACTATACAAATATATATATATATATATACACACACATATACATACGCATGTTCACACACACATATATACAGTTGCAAGAAAAAGTATGTGAACCCCTTGGGATTACGTGGAGTTTTTGCATGAATTGGGCATAAAATGTTCTCTGAACTAACTGGTGTGAATCGCTCTCTTAAGGTCATGCCACAGCATTTCAATCGAGCTGCGGTCAGGACTCTGGCTGGGCCACTCCAGAAGGCGTATTCTGTGCTGTTGCAGCCATTGTTTTGTTGAATTACTTGTATGCTTTGGGTCATTGTCCTGTTGCATCACCCATCCTCTGCGGAGCTTCAGTTGGCGAACAGATGGTCGTACGTTTTTCCTGCAAAATGTCTTGATAAACTCTGTAATTCATTTTCCCATCAATGACAACAATCCGTCCAGGCCCTGAGGCAGCAAAGCAGCCCCAAACCATGATGCTCCCTCCGCCATGTTTCACAGTGGGGATGAGGTTTTGATGTTGGTGTGCTGGGGCCTTTTTTTCTCCACACATAGTGTTGTGTGTTCTTCCCAAACAACTCAATCTTGGTTTCATCTGTCCACAGTATATTTTGCCAAGTAGTGCTGTGGAACATCCAGGTGCTCTTTTGCAAACTTCAAACGTGCTGCAATATTCTTTTTGGACAGCAATGGCTTCCTCCGTGGTGTCCTCCCATGTACTCCATTCTTGTTTAATGTTTTCCTTATTGTAGATGTGTCAACAAAAATGTTAGCATGTGCCAGAGATTTCTGTAGGTCTTTAGCTGACACTCTGGGATTTTCTTTACCTCATGCAGCATTCTGCGCTGTGCTCTTGCAGTCATTTTTACAGGACGACCACGCCTAGGGAGAAACAGTAGCAACAGTGCTAAACTTTCTCCATTTGTATGACAGTCTGTCTTACCGTGGACACATGAACATCAAGGCTTTTGGAGATACTTTGTAACCCTTTCCAGCTTCATGCAAGTCAACAAGTCTTGATCGTAGGTCTTCTGAGAGCTCTTTTCTGCGAGGCATGGTTCACATCAGACAGTGCTTCCTTGAAACCAGTAAACCCAAAACAGGTGTATGTTTAATTTAAGGGCAGGACAGCTGTCAGCAACACATCCAATATCATCACACTGATTGGAGTCAAGGTTGGCTCACTCCTGGCTCCAATTAGCTCTGGGAGAAGTCATTAAGCTAGGGCCTCACATACTTTTTCCTCCCTGCACTGTGAATGTTTACATGTTTATGTGCAATTAAACCATGGCAACAGCTAATGTTTTGTGTAAATACATTAATGTTCAGCAGACTGTGTTTTTTCTTTCTATTGTGTTGTGAACCTTCAGATCTGACGTTCAGAGCACATTTTATGCCCAATTCATGCAAAATACAACGTAATCCCAAGGGGTTCACATATTTTTCTTGCAAAACTGTATACAGTACATATATAACACAATATATATATATCATTTTATTTGACATATTAAAATTAACCTAGAAAACAAAACTTTAAAATTACTCATATATTGATAATGTTTTTTTATATTCAGAATAATGTAGAAAAGTTCCAAAATGCCACTGATCATAATCTAAATTTTAATTGTAGATATAGAGCAAAAGGGTTGTTTTTTAATTTGGAAATACAGGCCTCTTTTGGGAGATTCTAATAATTTATACAGTATTTAAAGACAGTCTAAATCTAATACCCAACTATTAAATTTCACAGTATACACATACATATTACATGTGATCTATTCATAATATATAAGTGAAATAGCCTGATTTCATATTTTTTTTCTTTCTTTTTTTTTTTACCTAGAAAACAAAAACTTTATTTCTCCAATTGTTTGTTCAACATAGTTATTCTACATATTCAGGATGTAAAAAAAGTTCCTTAAAATGCCACTGATTTCACAATTTTGAATTCTATTGTAGTTATAGGCGACGTAGGCCTACATCCTTCGCGCTTCATGAAATAAACATAAATAACACTAAATATAATTTCACAAATCTTGAGTATTTAAAGAGAAAATTCCAGGTATGGATATTTTGTTTACATACGTTACAATTGTATCCTGAAGCTTAGGACTCAAACATCTGTACTGTCTATACCAGAAGTGTCATTGTCCCATCATGCCTCTGCCTTCTGGGAGTCAGGGCTATGTAAGCTGTCAATCTGGCAATGCCTTCATGGACATGTAGTTTGGCAACAAAGCTGAAGGGAGGAGCCCGGCGCAGTTTGACATCCGTTAGATCTATCCTATACCTGCGAGATCATTCGGTGTAAGATGGCAGTCCAGTAGTATAGGTACCACCTTTTCGTACTGCGGTATCTCACGCTACTCCAGTGATCTCCCACTAGCGATGCTCCCCGGAACATAGTGTCGATGAGGCTTTCTTAGTCCCGCAACCAAGCGGCGCTACCCTGCTGCATTCTGAACACACTGAGAGTCCAGCCCCTGAAAGCCCGCGGGCAACCAAATCACGGAGACATGGAGCTTTGGCTTAATGCGAATGCGATCGTCTCTCTGATTGGATGAAGCGTGGAGAGGTGTGAACACGTCTCTTTTTTTCTCACTTAGAGAGAACATCACAACACCTCACAAATGCTCTACATAATAAGATTCCACTTTCTAGAAGTGACATCCCCCGCTCTCCAAAATAAAAAACTACTTTTGTGTAAAGGTTTA
>CATNWA010003982.1:0-17154 GCA_951230385.1 Staurois parvus | reverse complement strand
AACCGCTTAAGGACCGCCCTATAGCAGATATACTGCTACAGGGCGGCACCTGTGTGCAAAATCACGTATGTATATGTGATTTTGCATTTTTCTGGGTAGGGGGCGCACTCGAGTCACGTGCCCCCTACCCACACCGCCATTCGCGGCTGTGGATGTCAATCACCGGGTCCCACCCAGTAATTACCCGCTGGCGCCCAGTGATTACTGCCAAGCATCGATGGGGAGGAAGACTGTTTTGTTTTCAGCACAGCCATCCACAGCAGTGTGATTACAGTGAAGCACACAGACACCGTCCCCTAGTAAAACACTCCCTGCACACAGTTAACCCTTGATTGTCCCTCATGTTAACCCCTTCCTGCCCAGCGTCATTAGTACAGTGTTTGTTTTTTTTTTTGCTCTGATCACTGTATTGGTGTCACTGGAGATGTCAGTGACACCAAGTTAGTTCCCCCCCAGTGTCAGAATGTCTACCGTAGCCCCCTAAAAGTCGCGGATAGCCGCCATTACTAGTAGAAAAAAAATTTACATGTGTATTTTTTTTTTTTTTTTTTTTTAGCAAAGACATGGAGCAGAATACATTTTGGCCTAAATTTATGACACAATTTGATTTTTGAAATTTTTTTACTGGACATGTTTAATAGCAAAAAAGTCCAAAATATTGTTTCCTGCAAGAACAGGATGCTGGGAAAAAAATGCTCAATTCCCCCATTAACAGAGTCAGTGTTGATGGGGGAAATCCCTCCTGTGTAGCTGTTGTGTTCTTCCGGGGGGGGGGGTGGCTATAATAGCTGCTAGCAATAATCGCATGGAAAATCCGGCAGGCTGGTTGTACCCAAGTTGGTTGATCAACTTGGGTGCATCTGGCTGCCCATACATGGTTCAAATCTCCTGCTGAACTGGCCGAGATTCGAACCGTCTATGGTCAGCTTTACATTGATGGTTAAAATGTCACCTTTACAGCCAGGTTACAAGATAACTATGCCAAGTTGCTAGTTTTGCCAAGTAGCATTGGCTACAGGAAAATGCAGGAATCATGAAATGGGGGATTAATCAGCTACAGCTCAAAGAACCTCTATCAACGTCTGGAGGAACCCAAGTGTTCCACAGAACCTTGGCTGAGAATGGTTGCTCTAGACTAGAGTTTACTCATAATGTCGAGAAATTCAAAAAACATCCAGCAGAGGCAGTTCTGCAGACAGAAACTCCTTGCCGATGACAGAGGTTGGAGAAGAACGGTCAGACTGGTTAACGCTGATTAAGGCTACAGTAACTCAGATAATCACTTTCATCTTTGGACTTTTTCAACTTTGGAGAACAGAAAAGCATCTCAGAATGGTCAACACATTAAGTTTGAAGTCGATGGGCTACAACAACAGAAGACCACATTGGGTTCCACTCCTGTTAGTGAAGAAGAAGAATCCATCCAATACTGTGCCCATTGCACAGGCCCACCAAAACTGGACATAAGAAGACTGGAGAAATGTATCCTGGTCTAATGAATCTCAATTCCTGCTGAGGCACACAGATGGAAGGCCAGTCCATGAATGCACAGGTCATTTTTTACTTTTGTCAAACTTTCTTAATTAGTATTTAATGGGTTCTGCCAGGTGTTTGTTTATGTTTGTGTTCATTTTGGGTATATTTCTTATCACTATTGCTTCAGGAAATAACAAGAATAATCACTCTTCCACAGCCTATTATTGATCTTACCCTGGACATCAGGATAGTGGGCCATGAAGGCCAGGCAGAATTTCAGGGTAGAATCTGTGGTCTCAGAACCCGCTGCCAACAGCCCCGCCAGGACATTCAGGAGACTCATCACAGAAATTTGGGTCCTCTTCATGCTCCTCCTGAGCAGGCACAGAGAGAACCATTGTCAGATAACTGGAGCGAGCAAAATGCACAAACTAAATACTACTACTGCAAGGCAATTAAGGGCCCTTTTATATCATGCCTATGCAGTAACATGTTTTCTTACACACACATGGCTTAAGGGGAGAAGATGTGAGAGGACAAGAAGGTAAAGGAGGAGGAATGAGGAATTTTTTTAGTTCATTTGTTGAAGGGAGGAGATGAGAGGGGAGGGAAAGACAGACAGAGAAGGGAGATGGAGAGGAGGTAAAGGGGAGAGGAAGGAGAGAGAGAGAGAGGACAGAGAGAGAGAGAGAGAAGAGGGAGAGGGAAGGAGAGAGAAAGAGAGAGAGAGAAAGGGAGAGGAGAGAGAGGAGAAGGAGAGGGAGAGAGGAGAGGGAGAGAGGAGAGAAAGAGAAGCAGAGGAGAGCAGGAGAGAGAGAGAGAGAGAGAGAGAGGGAGAGAGAGAGAGAGGAGAGAGAGAGAGAGAGAGAGAGAGAGAGAGGAGAGAGAGAGGAGAGGAGAGGGATGAAAGGAAGAAGAGGGAGAGTAGAAGGACAGAAGAGGGAGAGGAGAGGAGAGGGAGAGAAGAAGAGAGAGAGGAGAAGCAAAAGGAGAGCAGGAGAGAGAGAGGGAGAGGAGAGGGAAAGGCAGGAGAGGGAGAGGAGAAGCAGAGGAGAGAAGAGAAGATGAGAGAGGAAGAGAAAATGAAAAAGCAGAATAGAGGAGAGAGAAAAAGGAGAGAAGAAAAGGAGAGGAGGAGAAGAGGGAGAGGAAAGGAGCAGAATTGTATACTGGTTGGGGAGCCTGACGTGAAGAGAAGGCATCCTCTTACAACTCCCGCTTGGGGCCCCTGATAGTGGGAACAGAGGGCGCAGAGCCAGGAGTGGCACGAGTGCCGGGTGGATCTAGAGCTGGCAGCAGGTAGCTGAAGACCCAGGAGATCCGGATGCAGTGCCAGGTGCAGATGCAGGAGCATAGGAGCAGCAGCAGGCAGGTATGGCGGAAACCAGGATGCAGACTGGGACTGGACACTGGAGCGTGGATGCGGTAGCAGGCAGGTATGGCAGTGACCAGGACGCAGACCAGATGCAGGACCGTGGGTACAGTGGCAGGTAAGTATGACAGCCGTCAGGATATGAGCCAGATGCAGGACCGTGGGTGCAGCGGCAGGTAAGTATGGCAGCCGTCAGGATGTGAGCCAGGTGCAGGTGCAGGTACCTGGATGTAGCAGAGTCAAACAAGCCGGGTCAGTATCAAGCAGGCAGATCAAGTACAAGGGAGCAGGCAAGCGGATGGTCAGGGATAGCCGAGGTCGGTGCAGGCGGAGTTCTTTCTTAGTCAGGTCAGATCAGGATACAGGCAGCAGAATCAGGTAATAAGTTCAGGGACGTTTTAGACCAGAAGGTATTTATTGTACTTCATTGCAGGTTTAAAGAGCCCACCTGGCGGTGATGCGGACTCTACTGCACATGTGGAACTTCCGCGCTTCTGTGCATGCGTGCTCGCACTGCCGCGACCCGAAGGGATCTGTCGCCTGACAGTGCCCCCTCCCCAAGGGCAGCCTCCGGATGCCCAACTGGGCCATCTTGTCTTGATCCACCCGGCGGTATCTCTAGCAACCCACAGAACGGGATTCCCCAGGGCGCAGGGTCTAAGCCCCAATCTGCTTATTCACCCCCTGGTCCCTGATGGTGGGGATGGACTTGGAGCAGACTGAGACCCATGAGTGCACCCGACTATGGTAGAGGGAACCGCCGGAGGTATGTATCAGAAGAGAGCCTGATGTGAAGAGGCTGGCAGACCGTGTAGCGTAGTCAGGCAGGCTGGGTCGGTAACAGCAGAGGCAGAACGGAATAGTCCTCTTCCAGACTCAGTCATGGCCGTATGGTTCTGTCATGAACCACCCGGCGGTATCTCTAGCAACCCACAGAACGGGATTCCCCAGGGTGCGGGGTCTAAGCCCCAGTCTGCTTATTCACCAGGGACCCTGATGGTGGGGGATGGACTTGGAGCAGACTGAGACAGGTCACGACCCCTGAGTACACCCGACTGTGGTAGAGGGAACCGCCGGAGGTATGTATCAGAAGAGAGCCTGATGTGAAGAGGCTGGCAGACCTGGGCAGTGGTGAGCGGATCCGTGCAGGATGGATGGATGACAGAGTACATGTAGCATAGTCAGGAAGGCCGGGTCGGTAACAGCAGAGGCAGAACGGTACAGAGCAGCAGACAGAGAGTAGTCGGGTAACAAGCCAGGTTTTCAGCAACAGGAGGTCAGGTAATCAGGAGTAAGCAAAAGAATAGTCAGACAAGCAGGGATCAGAGCAGGAGACGGTCAGCAGAGGTCAGAATCCAGCAGGGTCAGCAACAAGGTATCTCACGCAGGAACAGACTAGCAGGGACAGGGAATGAAGACCATACGGCAATGTGAGCATTGCATGAGATGGTTTAAATAGCCCGCCCGGCGCCGACAGGCGCGCCTGATTCCTAGTGCCTGCCCGGCCGTCATTGGTGACAGGCGCACCTGGGTCCTAGTGCCCGCCTGCCTGTATGTCTTGTTGGGATCCTACACCTGTGCAGATTTGTGCGCCGTGGTGATCTCTGGGATTCCTGACATTGCCCCCCCCCCCTATGGGCAGCCTCCGGATGCCCAACTGATTTCCCCTCTGTGGGTGGTTGTGGAAAAACTCCCGAATCAACCTAGGGGCGTGGACGTTTTGGGCTGGCTCCCACGAACTCAGGACCATAACCCTTCCACTTAATGAGAAACTGCGTTTGGCCTCCCCTCTTTCTACAATCCAAAATTGCCTCAACTTCAAACTCCTCTTCTTCGTCGATGGTCACGGCCTCTGGGGGTCTGGACCTCCGATCCGGGAAGGGATCTGGTGCTGCAGGTTTCAACAAAGACACATGAAAAACTGGGTGCATCTTAAATGATTCAGGAAGTGTGAGCTCATAAGCTACATCATTAATTTTCCGTTTCACTCGGAATGGCCCCATGAACTTCGGTCCCAATTCCCTTGATGGGCATGACATTTTTAGATTGGTCGTGGCTAACCAGACCTGGTCCCCTGGTTGCAGGATCAGTTCGCCTCTTCTTTTTCTGTCAAACGCCCTTTTATTATCCTCCTGGGCCTTAGCAATTGCCTCTTGTAGCACCTTATTGTTGGAAGAAAAAACATTTATCATATCATTTGTAGCGGGCACCGAACTTTCTGGGATCAGGTGAGGCAGAAACGTGGGATGGAACCCATAATTCGCAAAGAACGGAGATTGCTTGGTGGCAGAGTGACTTGCGTTATTGTACACGAATTCGGCTAAGGGCAGGAGCGTCAGCCAATCATCCTGTAGAAATGAGGTGTAGCACCTGAGATACTGTTCCAATGTCTGATTTGTTCGTTCTGTCTGCCCATTTATCTGTGGGTGGTATGCAGATGAAAAAGAAAGTTTAATTCCTAAGATCTCACATAGAGCCTTCCAGAACTTTGAGGTGAACTGGACCCCCCTGTCCGAGACAATATCTTTTGGGATTCCATGGAGTCTTATAACCTCCTTCACAAAGATTTGTGCCGTCTCTAGAGCCGAAGGTGTGCTTTTTAATGGAAGGAAATGGGCCATCTTTGACAGGCGATCTACAACCTCAAAGATTGCCGTGTGATACAGAGAAGGTGGGAGCACCACTACAAAGTCTATGGAGATCATTCTCCATGGCCTGTCAGGTATTGGTAAGGGTCGTAATAGACCCCAGGCCCTATTTCTGGTGGGCTTGTTTCTCTGACAAATGGCACAAGTCTTCACATACGATTCACAATCTTTGACCATACTCGGCCACCAGAATGTGTGTTGTAACAGCTCTAACGTTTTACATGTTCCAAAATGGCCTGCCAATGGGTGATCATGGCAGTAACCCAGGACCATGGTACGGGCCTCCTCGGGTACCACGATCTGTCCCACTCTCCAGAAAAGTCCTTCCTTGTTCTGCAAGTAAACCCCGGGTGGGCTAGGCATCCCTACAGATGCCATCTGTAATTTGGAACGTAGTTCAGATTGAAGGGCAAGAAAGTTTCCTATAGACAGAATAGTGTCTGGTTTGGGAACCTCTTCAGGGTCCTCGAACATGCGCGAGAGCACGTCAGGTTTTGTGTTCTTAGATCCAGGTCTATATGTGATATGGAACACGAACCTTGAAAAGAATAGTGCCCATCTGGCCTGGCGTGGTCTCAGGCGCTTAGCCGTCCTCAAATACTCCAAGTTTTTGTGGTCCGTGAAAATTAGGATCGGGTGCGTAGCCCCCTCCAGCAGGTACCACCACTCCTCCAGAGCTGTCTTTTTTTTTTTTTATAAATATTTATTGATTTTTCAAATCATATACAAAAAACATTTCAACATTTCTATTAAACTCGTTGACTAAAAAACATTGTTTTCACCTCATAATTTATTAATATATAACTTCCCTTTTTTTTTACCAACCCCCCACCCGGGAACCTCCCCCCTCTATCCTCTTAGCCCCTCCCTCCTCCCCCCTCCCCCCCACACTCCACATTTTCTCTTCTCGGATAAGTCCATATTATTTTGTTGTTCCTAAACCCATTTCTAAAACCTCTTCCTGGGATATTATCTCATCATATATTTTTCCTTTTCTCTGTATTCTTCCCAGCCTTTCCATTTTTTATTATACAGATCCAACTTGTCCTCATGCATATAGAACAATTTTTCTGTCTCTGAGATCTGGTTTACTCTACCACTCCAATCCTCCTCAGTTGGCACCTCTCTTTTCTTCCAAAACCTGGGAATCAGACTCTTTGCTGCGGTCAAATATTACCATATCCCAGAACTCTCATATGCTTTCACTGAGAGCTCTGAGATATGGAGGAGACATAATTCTGGATCTAATCCTATTTTAATTTTAGTGATTTTCCCTATCAAATAAACTATCCTCCGCCAGAACACCTGTATTTCTGGACACTCCCACCACATATGATACCACGTGCCCACCTCTCCACAACCTCTCCAACACATTCCATATTCATCTTGTGCTCCACATTAGGGGTAATGTGCCATCTATTCAAACACTTATAATTTATTTCTACTTCCCGCATGCTAATATTATCGTGAATAAGTGTAAGCATTTTCCTCTGTTCCTCTTCCTCTATCTTTCTTCCCAAATCTCTTTCCCACTTCTCTATGTGAATTATTTTTGTGTCTGTGTCAAGATCCATTAATATCTTATGTATTTTTGCCATTCTGTGTCTACATTTCCCCGTGCCTCAAATATTCTCTCAAATGGATTCCAGTCTTTTCTAGTTCTTATGGGCTTTGGAAGGCTCTCAAAAAATACTTCAGTTGGTAATATCTTGGTAATATCTTAGTCTATCCATCTTATTAAAGACTTCTCCCTTTCTTTCCTCCAAATCCTTATATTTCCTCTCCTACCATTATATCTCTCAGTTGCGCCTCCTGTTTTATTATCCATTTCCCTGCTATGTTATCCTTACCCGGGGTGAAGTATTTTGTATTCCTAAGTGGTATTAATTGTGAATTATAAGCCCACCCCTTTTGTCTGTGTAATAAATCCCATTCTTTTAAAACATTAACAGTGTATATGCTGGTGCTCTCCTCTAATTCCCTATACTGTGCGGGTAACCAAATACTTTTATTTAAACTTATTCCACTCAGTGCTTTCTCAATTTCAACCCAAATTTTCTCTCGGATTATGAATCCAGTCGAATATTCTCGCGATAAACCCCGCTTTATAAATATCTCCTGCAATCTGGTACCCCCAGTCCTCCTCTTTCTTTACTTCTAGTCAACAATTCATAGCTTATTCTAGGCTTTTTATTCCTCCATATACATTTTATTATCATTTTCCTAAGTTCTTTAAAGTATGCCTCTGGGAGTTTGATTGGGATCATTTGGAGTTTGTATAATACTTTGGGGACAATTACCATCTTTATCAAGTTTATGCGACCCATCCACGATGGATTTCCATTTCCCACTTTCCTCAATTCCTCCTTAATCTCATTTAATAGTGCTATGTAATTGGCTTTATATAGGATCTTAATTGAGGCTGATAATTTTATTCCTAGATATTTCAATTCTTTATCTCTCCAGAGGAACGGAAATTCCTCTTGTAATTTTTCCTTTTCTCTGTTTATAAGGTTTATATTTAAGATTTCTGTCTTTGTCGGGTTGATTTTCAGGTTCGACAGTTCTCCATACTCCCTCAGTGCTTTCATTAAGTTTGGTAGTGATGTTCTGGGGTTTTCCAACATAAAACATCAAATCGTCCGCATAAGCCACTACCTTATGTTCTCTATCTCCTATCTTTTTTCCTTTTATGTCTATGTTCTTCCTGATCGTGGACAATAAGGGCTCCAGTGATAACACATATAGCAATGGAGAAAATGGACATCCCTGTCTTGTACCATTTGACATTTTAAAATACTCCGATCTTCCTCCATTTACCATTATGGTAGTGGTAGGGCATCTGTATAACTCTCCAATCCACCCTCTCATTCTATTTCCAATTCCTAACGCTTCCAGGGTATCCATCATAAAACCCCAACTCACCCTGTCGAATGCCTTCTCAGCATCTATCGACATTAGTATCATTGGGGTTTTCCCTTTTTTACCCTCCTGTATAAGCAACAGTGATCTCAGAGCATTATCTCTACCCTCTCTTCCTGAGACAAACCCCACCTGATCTCTATGTATCCATTCCGGCATCAACTCTTTCAGTCTGTTTGCCAAAACCTTTGCATATATTTTGATGTCTACATTCAGCAGCGCTATTGGTCTATAGCTCGCACATTGCGAGGGGTCTTTATCTTCCTTCTGTATCAATACTATATTAGCCTGTAAAGATTCTCCCCTTATCTCCATCCCGTTCCCCAAGGCGTTCATGTAAATCTTCATCTTAGGTGTTAAAAGCTCTTTATATTTTTTATAGTATTTGACCGTATATCCATCCGGACCCGACTTTTCCCTCCCGCCATGCTTTTTTAACGCTGTTTTTATTTCCTCTTCAGTAATTTCTGCTTCTAGAGACTCCAGTTGTATTTCTCTTAATTTCGGTAGGCCTGCATCCTCTAGGTATGTCCTTCTTTTCCTTCTATTTACTGTTTCCGTTTTCTCAACCGTGTCCTGCGGTATGATATTATACAGCTCATTATAATACTCTTTAAATGTACTAGCAATATCCTTGGTTGAGTGTACCAATTCACCCTTGGGATTTCTTATTTTCTCAATATAATTTTTATTTTTCTTCTTTCTTAAAGTTCTCATTAAATACTTTCCCGGCCTATCTCCCCATCTATACCTTTCACATGTTATTTTATTAAAGACTCTTCTTTTTTCCTCCTCCATTACATTCTCTAATTCTTCTTTCTTCTTCATTAACAACTGCATTGTCTCCTTAGATCTTTCCCTTTTATGCACCTGTTCAAGATCATATATTTCATTTAATAATCTATCCATCTTTTCTCTCCTTTCTTTTTTCTTTTTTGTCCTCAATGCAATGAGTAGACCTCTAATGTAGGCTTTATGTGCTTCCCACACTGTTGCAACCGACACATCCTCTGTTTCGTTCTCTTCAAAAAACCATTCAATTTCCCTCTTAATCCTCTGACCGAACTCTTCATCGATGAGAAGTGCCTCATTCATCCGCCATACATACCCTTCTCTCCCTTCTCTACCCCATCTTAACTTCATTGCAACTGGGGCATGATCTGACAGGGTGCTTCCTTCAATTTTTACTTCCTCCACCCATTCTATCATCCGATGTTCCACTAATATGTAATCTAATCTAGAGTAAGTCTTATGTACATGCGAAAAGAAAGTATAATCTCTCTCTTTCATATTCCTAATTCTCCAGATGTCCACCAGTTGACACTCATGCAACATTTTCTTTAACATTCTCAAGGACTTGCTTTCCTCCCTCCTCACACAGGAATTAGTGTCCATCCGCGGATCCATACAGATGTTAAAGTCTCCTGCTACTATCAAACACCACCTTTTGAAATCCATTAATCTCTTCAACACTTCTCTCATAAACATCTCCGGCCTCTTATTTGGACTGTATATGTTTGCTATTGTGCACTCTGTTCCCTGTAATTTACCTCTCAAAAACAAAAACCTTCCCTCCAAATCCGTTAATCTCTCCTCCACCTCAAACCTTATATTTTTTGCAAAGCCTATAGCAACTCCTTTTGCTCTTTTAATTGGTGAGTCTGCATAAAACCATGTTGGAAAGTGTCTAGTCCTCAATCTAACATTTGATTCTATCTCTAAGTGTGTTTCCTGCAAGAATACCACTGAGGATTTTCTATGTTGTAGTTCTTTAAATAATCTAAATCTCTTTCCTGGGCAATTTAACCCCTTTACGTTATAGGTTATATATTGAATTTCTTCCATCTTACTTTTTTCCTGCGGGCTTATCCTTCCTCTTTCATCCTTCTCTTATCCTGCAGAGTATTACTACCCCCCTACCCTTTACCTTTCCCATGTCCCTACCCCCCTTTCCCAATAACCCCTTCCATCCCCCCCCCCTCTGGCCTCTTTTGCCTTTGGATCATAATCCACTTCTGATCCCTATCTTAGGGGTTCAACTCTGCCTATGACCGCTCACCTTCCCCCCCCTCCTCCCTGGTGTCCCTTTATCCATTGACTCTCTATTTCCTCTTTTGACCAGCTGCCACTTTCCTTCCCCAGGAGCGTATAACTCTCCCTCCTCTACTTCCCAGCCCGGTATCTCTAGTCTCTGTAGTCCAAATTTATCACAGAAATCTTCCATATCTTCTGGAAATCTTAAAATTGCTGTAACTCCATCCCTCCAACCGATTAAGCTCATTGCACGACCCCATCTATATTTCACATTATATTTTTTTCAACACTTCTAATAGGGGTTTCAGTGATCTTTTCCTTCTCAGAGTCTCTGCTGTTAAATCCGCAAAAATTTGAATATTTTTCCCTCCATATACAATACTTGGTCTTCCTTTATTCTTTTTCCATTTTTCTTCTTTATCTCCATAGTTATGGAATTTAACAATTATATCTCTTGGTTTCTCTAATGCTTTTTCTTGTTGGTACTTCCCAATTCTATACACTCCATCCAATTTAAACATCACCGTATCCGATTTGTCCATTATGGAGTTTAAGAATTTGCCAATTAACTCTTTCAAGTCTTCCCCCTGGGTCGGCTCTGGGACTCCTCTTACTCTAAGATTATTTCTCCTTTCTCTATTTTCTTGTTCTTCCATCATATAAAGTAATCTTTTTTGTTCCTTTCTATTATCTGTTATCCATTTCTCTAATTTTGGGAGAATTTGGGTATGAATTTGAACTTTTTCCTCCGTTTCCTCTACCCTGGTTAACAATTGCTCCAAATCTTCCCGTATTGTCCCCATCTCTTGCTTTATTGATTTTTCCAGGTTTTTAAACATCTCCTCCATTTCCTTTTTATTTGGTATTTGCAGGTCTCTTTCAATTTCTCTCGACTCTATACCTTCCGTTAGATGTTGACTATTATATACCGGTCCCAGGGACAGTCTCGGACTATTATCTAAACTTATTTCTAATTCACTCTTTTCACTTGCTCCCCGAGATCTTTCTGGGGTCAAATTCCCTTGTGACGTGTACTTCTTAATTGTACCAGTTTGGGGATTCTTAGTCCCACTCCCTTTAGTATTTTTACCTTTCATGGTGTTTTATTTTTTAACTTTTATTCTGAGAATTCCTCTTCTTCTTCTTCTTCCAGACCCTCCCAAGGGAGCCTCTATTTCCTTACTTCCAATTAACTGTTATATATAAATAATGTCTTGTTACAAGCACTAGGAGGTCCAATGCATAAATCTCATATATATTATATATATAAGTCCAATATATATGGGGAGTGTATATAGAGAGTATAAGGAAACCTACAGCGAGGCCGCAGTAATCACTCACCCTCCACGTTGGCGTATGCAGTTCTCTCCTGTCTTTTCTTAGAGGGATTCCTGTGGGTCTCTTTATGCCTTGTCTTCCTTTCCGTATTCTCTTCGGTTAAAGATGGTATTATGGTTGGAGATGGTATGCAAGTGATGGTATGGCGGTATTGGTATAAGAGTGGTATGAAAGTAATATGGAGACCAAAAAGATGATGGTATAGGTATGGAGGTAGTACGGCGGGAGTATAGAAATGCCGGTATAGGTATGGAGGTAATATAGAAGCAGTATGGAGAAAATGATGTAGGTATGGAGGCAGTATGGGGTTGATGGTATGAGAATGGAGGCGGTATGGAGATGGTATGGAGGCAGTATGCCGGCATTTTCCCCCTTACTTCGGTCACCCGGTTACCATGGACGCCGGAACGCCGGCAGTTTCCCCCACTCCCAGAGCTCCTCCGCGGTAGCCCACGTGGCTGAGCTACTGCGCCGCTGCGCCCATCTCCTGGGCAACCCTGCGCTTCCTCCGGAGCTATCGCGGGAATCACCAGGGGATCACCAGGGAAGAAGGAGAAGGAGCTCGGACGTCTCCCTTCAGGCTCGCTGCCACATTGTCCACTCACCAGGTAGACACGCTCGCTCTCCGTTGCAGCCAGTGATGGTATTGGGACATCACAGGGAGGATAAACGGGGGAGGCTATCGAGGAGTGCTTAAACCACACTCTCCCGTGCCGCCATGTTCAGGCTCCACCCCTCCCGTCCCTCATGTCTTCATGAGCTGTCTTGATCCCTAAGAGTTCCCGGTCTCCAATATCATAATTCCTCTCTGCTAACGTTAATTTTCTAGAGAAGAAGGCTACTGGGTGTATGAGTTCTTTGGTGCCCTTTCTCTGGGACAGGACTGTCCCCACTGCATTCTCAGATGCATCCCCCTCCAGTACATAGGGTAAGGAGGAATCCGGGTGACTTAGAATAGGGACTGTGGTAAACAATCCCTTCAGGGATTCGAATGCCACCTGTGCCTCAGGTGTCCACCGGAAGCGAACCCCCTGCTTGGTGAGCTGGGTAATGGGGGACACAAGACCCGAGAAGTTCTTGATGAACTTTCTATAGAAATTGGCGAAGCCAATAAACCGCTGAACCCCTTTTTTATCGATGGGTACTGGCCACTCCATGATTGCAGAGATTTTCTGGGGGTCCATGGCAACTCCCGTTGTAGAGATAATCAATCCCAAGAAGGCAATGCTGTGCTGTTCAAAGCTACACTTGTCCGCCTTGGCATACAGCCCGTGTTTGTGAAGTCGCTCCAACACTCTCCGGACATGATCTCTATGTACCTCCAGGGATGAGGAGAAAATCAGGATGTCGTTTAAGTATACGACCACAAAGACATCTAAATAGTCTCGGAACACGTCATTTACAAAATGCTGGAATGTGGCTGGTGCATTGCATAGCCCGAAGGGCATGGCCAGGTACTCGAAGTGCCCAAACCTGGTGCAAAATGCTGTCTTCCATTCATCTCCCTCCCTTATGTGGACTAAATTATACGCACCCCTCAAATCCAACTTGGTAAACACTGCTGCTGACCTTAGTCTTTGAAAAAGCTCAGGACCCAAGGGGAAGCGGATAGCGATTTTTCACTGTTATTTTGTTTAATTCCCGGTAGTCCACGCAGGGCCTTAGGGACTTGTCTTTTTTTTCTACAAAAAAGATTCCAGCTCCGGCTGGTGACGTAGAGGGGCGAATGAAACCCTTTTGGAGATTTTCATCTATGTACTCTTTTAGTACCCCAAACTCCAGCTCAGATAAGGGGAATATTCGCCCAAAAGGAATCTCAGATCCTGGGAGAGAGGTCAATGGGGCAGTCATAGGTTCAATGTGTGGGAAGGAGAGTGTCTGCCCCCCCGCTTAACTAAACACATCGAGGTAGGTGTGGTAGGCTGGGGGAATGACTTGGGTCAGTTCTGCATCTACATCCATACATAGCAGGGACTGTGGAACTGCGGGAACCCTGGAATAGCAATGCTCCTGACAGTAGAATGACCGAAACTGAATTGACCCTGTTCTTCCAATTAATCTGGGATCATGTGCTCGTAACCAGGGAAGCCCCAGGATAATTGGAAATAGAGGGGATGCAATGGCATCCAGGCGGAGAAATTCATGATGGTGATCAGCCACCGTAGCGCAGATAGGTGGGGTCTCCCGGTCTACTAACCCTGATTTAATGCGAGACCCATCGGCTGGGAAGATATTTAACCCACATTCCTTTGTCTGTAGGGGGATCTGCTGTCGAGCTGCAAAGTCTAGGTCTATAAAGCAGCTACAAGCTCCTGAGTCAATGATTGCTGTCGCTGACACGGTCCTTCCAGGAAGCTGGAAGGAGATAGGCACGGCTAAGTAATTTGACTTATTAAGACAGGTGGGAGATATAGAAGAAAAAAACAGAGGCACACTTACTCAGTTTTGCTGGGCAGGAGCGTACCACATGACCTGCTCCCCCACAGTACAGACAGAGATGGTTTGCCCGACGTCTCTGGCGTTCTTCAACTGTTAATGACGGTCGCATCAATCCCAATTGCACGGGTTCGGGCATCTCGGTGGCTTCCGGTTCCAATTCCCAACTGGAGAGGTAGACTGGTCCGGAACGCGAGGTAGTACCCATGTTGGTCTCTGACCCTGGCTGGACCTCTCTAGCTTACGTGTCCCGCAATCTGCGGTCGATCTGGACGGCCAGAGTTATGAGGTCTTCTAAGGTATCGGGTATGCCCACTCTGGCTAGTTCGTCTTTACCTGTGACTCGGATAAGCCCATGCGGAATTGGTGATGCAGGGCTGCATCATTCCAATGGGTGTCCCCCATCCAACGTCTGAACTCCGAGGCGTACTCTTCCGCTGCTCGGCGACCTTGTCTGAGTGTATGCAGGGCTGTTTCAGCCGATGCTGTCTGCTGCGGGTCGTCATATAACACCGCCATTGCTTTAAAAAACGCTGTTACCGAATCCAGATGTGGATGGCGGGTCTCGAGTAGTCGGTGGGCCCAGCCCTGGGGTTAATCTTGCAGTAGGGATATAATGAACCCCACCTTCACAGATTCTGCAAAAAATGTCCGCGGCTGCAGCTCACAGTATAGTTGGCATACATTGCGGAATGCCCTGAATTTTCCTGGATCCCCATTGTACCGTTTCCGGCATCGATACACGGGGTTCCAGGCATTGAGACCATTGCTCCGAACAGGAGGTTCCCGAGGGTTCCTGGTCGAAGATGGAGTAACCGGTTTCTGAGATGTGGCTAGCGTCTGAATACGACCTTCCAGATGTGTGTAACCCCTCCTGTAGCATTTTAACCGCTTGGGTGAGCGCCGCCAGATGTTGGCATATATCGTCCAGCGGGGATGGTCCTCTTCCAGGCTCAGTCATGGCCATATGGTTCTGTCATGAACCACCGGCGGTATCTCTAGCAACCCATAGAACAGGATTCCCCAGGGTGCGGGGTCTAAGTCTCAGTCTGCTTTTTCACCAGGGAGCATGATGGTGGGGATGGACTTGGAGCAGACTGAGACCAGGTCACGACCCCTGAGTACACCCGACTGAGGTAGAGGGGGGAACTGCCGGAGGTATGTATCGGAAGATAGCCTGATGTGAAGAGGCTGGCAGTCCTGGGCAGTGGTGAGCGGATCCGTGCAGGATGGGTATGGATGACAGAGTACGTGTAGCGTAGTTCAGGCAGGCGGGACGGGTCGTAACAGCAGAGGGCAGAACGGTACAGAGCAGCGGACAGAGAGTAGATCGGGTCACAAGCCAGGTTTCAGCAACAGGAGGTCAGGTAATCAGGAGTAAGCAAAAGAATAGTCAGACGAGCCAGGGATCAGAGCAGGAGACGGTCAGCAGAGGTCAGAATCAAGCAGGGTCGGCAAACAAGGTATCTCACACAGGAACAGACGAGCAGGAACAGGGAATGAAGACCATACGGCAATGTGAGCATTGCATGAGCTGGTTTAAATAGCCTGCCCGGCGCCAACAGGCGCACCTGGGTCCTAGTGCCTGCCCGGCCGTCACTGGTGGACAGTCATCGCCTGGGTCCTAGTGCCCACCTGTATGTCTTGTCGGGATCCTATACCTGTGCATATTTGCATGCGCCGTGGTGATCTTGAGATTCCCTCACAAGGGCCCTTGAACCCCTCGTTTATTTTATTGTATTGTTACTGTACTGTCCCATGTATTGTCTCCCATTGTAATGTCCAGCAGCGCTGAGCAAACTGTTGTTGCGCTATATAAATTAGCTGTGTAATAATAATAATAATGTCTCAGAAATACAGGATGCACGAAGGTTACCAGTTGGGATCCCACTTTATTGTGTTATCACTTCATTTGTATGTCCCTGGAATGTGTTTATTGGCCACTACTCAGTGCTCCTAACTCCTCGACCTCTCCGCGGCTTTTCGACACAGTCGAACACCCCCTCCTCCTCAAAAAACTCCACTCTCTTGGCCTCCAGAGATCCCCCGCTTTTCCTCCTGGCTCTCATCCTACAACCATATCACAACACGCTCCTTCCGCGTTAACCTTATAATGCTACCACCCCAACCTCCCCACGCGACCACTCCCCTCTCTGTTGGGGGCTCTCCCCTCAAGACTCTGATCATCGGGCCCCTTCTCTTCTCCACTCTTACACCTCCTCTCCCCTTGGCTAACTCATTAACACTTCTCAACGGCTACAATTACCGACCTCTATGACCGGATTGGACACGCAAAATCTATCTCTCGACCCCATCGCCTCACCCCCTCAGTCTCAGCCCGAATCACACACCCTACTGAACGACATATCAGACTGGATGTCTCTGTCTCTTCCACTTCCTTAAACTGAACCTCTCCCAAAACCGAGCTCCTAGCTTCCCCCCAGCCCGGACCCCACCCCCCACTGACTTCTCCATCACATCCAACAAAGCCACCATCAGCTCGACCCCCAGGCCAGAGTACTTGGTGACATTCTTGACTCCCAATTCTATCCTTCCAGGCCCCAAGTCCAATCACTAACAAACTTCATGCAGACTCCACATCCGCAACATCGCCAAAATCCGCACGTTCCTAACCCCAGAAACACTAAACAACTCATCCACTCCCTCTCATATCACGACTCACGACTACTGCAACTCCCTCCTCACTTGTGGCCTGCCTCGCACAGGCTATCCCCCACTTCAAGTCTATCCAAACCTGGCCCCGATCATTCACCTTTCGAAACGCTTTCATTCACCAACTTCCCAATCCCCCCCTCCCTGGCTTCCCATTCACAACGGATCAAATTCAAAAACCTAAAACTGATGTACAAACCGTCCCCCCTACTGCCCCGAACACATCACCGACCCAAAATCCAAGTACCCCCAAAA
>CATNWA010003981.1:0-11736 GCA_951230385.1 Staurois parvus | reverse complement strand
TGGCCCCCCAGTCTTAGGTCCATAAGGTCCAATATTGAGTTGGCCCCGCCCTTTGCAGCTATAACAGCTTCAACTCTTCTGGGAAGGCCGGTCCACAAGGTTTAGGAGGGTGTTATGGGAAGGTTGGACCATTCTTCCAGAAGCACATTTGTCTGGTCAGGCACTGATGTCGGGGGGAGGAGGCCTGGCTCGCAGTCTGCCGCTCTAATTCATCCCAAAAAAAGGTGTTCTATGGGGTTGAGGTCAGGACTCTGTGCAGGACAGTCAGTTTTCCTCCACCCCAAACTGGCTCCTCCATGTCTTTATGGACCTTGCTTTGTTGCACTGGTGGGCAGTCATGTTGGAACTGGAAGGGGCCATCCCCAAACTCCTCCCACAAAGTCGGGAGCATGAAATTGTCCAAAAATGTCGCCTTAAGAGTTCCCTTCACTGGAACTAGGGGGCCAAGCGCAACCCCTGAAAAACCACCCCCCACCATAATCCCCCCTCCACCAAACTTTACACTTGGCACAATGCAGTCAGGCAAGTACCGTTCTCCTGGCAACCACCAAACTCAGACACGTCCATCGGATTGCCAGACAGAGAAGCGTGATTGGTCCTTCCAGAGAACATGCCTCCTCTGCTCTAGAGTCCAGTGGCGGCGTGCTTTACACCACGACATCTGTCGCTTTGCATTGCACTTGGTGATGGAAGGCTTGGATGCAGCTGCTCGGCCATGGAAACCCATTCCATGAAGCTCTCTACGCACTGTTGTTGGACTCATCTGAAGGCCACACCAAGTTTGGAGGTCTTTAGCTATTGACTCTGCAGACAGTTGGCGACTTCTGCGCACTGTGCGCTTCAGCATGTGCTGACCCCGCCCTGTCATGTGACGTGGCCTACCACTTGGTGGCTGAGTGGCTGTTGTTCCCAGTGGCTTCCACTTTGTTATAATCCCACTAACAGTTGAGCGTGGAATATTTAGTAGCCTGGAAATGTCACGGATGGACTTATTGCCCAGGTGGCCACCTATCGCGGGACCACGCTTGGAGTCACTGAGCTCCTGATGAGCGACCCATTCTTCACCAATGTTTGTAGAAGCCGTCTGCATGCCTAGGGGCATGATTGTATACACCTGTGTCCATGGAGGGGATTGGATCACCTGAATCACATGATATGGAGGGGATTGGAACACCTGAATCACATGATATGGAGGGGATTGGAACGCCTGAATCACATGATATGGAGGGGATTGGAACGCCTGAATCACATGATATGGAGGGGATTGGAACACCTGAATCACATGATATGGAGGGGGGATTGGAACACCTGAATCACATGATTGGGAGGGCGGGGCAATTACTTGGGGCAATATAGTGTACATGTAAAGCTCTGTGTAGGTTGATATAAGTACCTGTAATAAATATTTTTTGCTGGACATGTGACCTCACCTGCGTCCCCCTTCTCCCCTCTCATTCCTGGAGGCCCCGGTGCTCCTCGCTCCCCGTTCATTCCTGATAACAAAATAAAATGTAATGAGACAGAAGAATGAAGACTCGTCCCGATTGTAGGACAGAATGTTCGGTGATCTGTCCCTGTATCAGTGTGTGTCCCGATTGTATGGAATGGACGAGATCTGTACCTGGTATCAGGGTGATGTTGTTGATTCTCAGGCTGAGTTGGATGTTCTGGTCTTTGATGATCTGGATTTCCTCCTTCAGGTCCCTCAGCCTCGGTGTGGCCCTGGGGGCCCTGCTATCTGCCATGTAGCGCTTCCCATGGTTAGATTGCCCTCCAGCTCAGAATCCAGGGGGGCGTCCTTTTCTCCGGTGACCTTTTCACTGCTGATGGCCTCATGTAGACATTTCACGTTGCAGATCTCGTCTCTGAATGTTGCGAATTCGTGGCGCAGGGACATATCTACCAGGGGGGGAGGAGCACAAATATCAGACAACCAATGGGAATTGTAGGGATTATAGAGGTGGGGTGCAGGTCAGGGTTTAGGGGTTTACAGTTAGGTTGAGTTTAAGGATTGATGAGTGGGGGAGAAGGACTAAGATTAGGGTTAGGTTTAGGGGTTAGGGGATTAGATTGAAGGCTAAGACTTGGGTTGGGGGGCGGGGATTAGGGTTTAGAGGTTTACGCTGAGATTAAGGGCTAGGTTTAATGGTTGATGAGTAGGGATTAGGTCGTGAGGACTAAGACTAGGGTTAGGGGGGGGTAGTGATTATAGGTTTAGGCTGAGTTTAAGGACTAGGTTCTAGGATTGATGAGTAGGGGTAAGGTTCAGGACTAAGTCTAGGGTTGGGGGGGGGGGGGGGGGATTATGTGTTTATAGGTTTAGGCTGAGTTTAAGGATTGATGAGTAGGGGTAAGGTTAAGGACTAAGATTAGGGTTGGGGGGTAGTGTTTATAGGTTTAGGACCTGAGTGTAAGGGCTAGGTTTTAGGATTGATGAGTAGGGGTAAGGTTGAAGACTAGGACTAGGGTTTGGGGGGTAGGGTTTACAGGTTTAGGCTGAGTTTCAGGGCTAGGTGTTAAGGGATTGATGAGTAGGGGAAAGAGGTTGAGGACTAAGTCTAGGGTTGGGGGGTAGGGTTTACAGGTTTAGGCTGAGTGTAAGGGCTAGGTGTAAGGATTGATGAGTAGGGGCTAGGCTGAGAACTAAGACTAGGATTAGGGTTTAGAGGGTTAGGCTGAGTTTAAGGGTGAGGTGTAAGGCTTGGTGAGTAGGGTAAGGGCATACGGTGGAGGACTAACACTTAGGGTCGGGTTTGAGAGGTTATAGTTAATGTTAAGTCATTTAGATTTAGTTTTAAGAGCTGAGTGGGGTTGAGGACTAAGATTAGCATTAGGTTTAGAGGTTAGGCTGAGGGTTAATGTTTAGGGGATTAGGTGTATTATAGGGGTTATAAATAGGGGTTAGGCTGAGGACCAGGATTAGGGTTTGGATTAGAGGTTAGGTCTGAGGACTAGGGTTTGGATTAGAAGTTAGGTTGAGGACCAGGACAAGGGTTTTTTGAATTAGAAGTTAGGCTGAGGTACTGCAGGATTAGGGTTCGGATTAGAGGTTAGGCTGAGGACCAGGATTAGGGTTTGGATATAGAAGTTAGGCTGAGGACCAGGACTAGGGTTCGGATTAGAGGTTAGGTTGAGGACCAGGACTAGGGTTTGGATTAAAGGTCAGGTTGAGGACCAGGATTAGGGTTTGAGTTAGAAGTTAGGCTGAGGCACCAGGACTAGGGTTTGAGTTAGAAGTTAGGCTGAGGACCAGGGATTAGGGTTTGGATTAGAAGTTAGGCTGAGGACTAGGCTAGAGGGGAATAGGGTTTTAGAGGCTTGGATTGGAGGTTAGGGTGAGGATTGCAGTTTGGGGTTTACGTTGAGCTATAGGTTAGGTTTAGGGGTAAATGTATAAAGGTGAGGCTGAGGACTAGGACTAGGGTCTGGATTAGAGGTTAGGCTGAGGACCAGGACTAGGGTCTGGATTAGAGGTTAGGCTGAGGACCAGGACTAGGATTTGAATTAGAGGTTAGGTGAGGGTTAGTGTTAGGTGTTTAGGCTGAAAGTGTTGTGCGTGATGGATGGTTGGAATCCCCAGGTGTGGTGCTAGGCCCCTCCCCCTGTAGGCTGGGTCCTTACCTCTGAAGGATGTTTCAGGAACACCAATCGCAGGTCAGAAGGAGAAGATAGACAACCACGGTGACCCAAGCAACATCCTATCTGCATTTCCTTCTTGGCTTGTTATCTGAAGGGGGGAAGAAGACGTTGCTGAGATGTTTTACGATACAAGTGTCCCCGCCACACGCAAACCCTGGCTTGAGCTGAGCTGGTTCGTCAGGAGGAATAGTGCCCCATCATTGGTGTCAGGAGGAATAGTGCCCCATCATTGGTGTCAGGAGGAATAGTGCCCCTATCATTGGTGTCAGTGGGAGGAAAAGGGCCCCATCATTAGTATCAGTGGGAGGAATAGTGCCCCAACATTGGTGTCAGTGGGAGGAATAGTGCCCATCATTGGTGTCAGTGGGAGGAATAGTGCTTCATCATTGGTGTCAGTGGGAGGAATAGTGCTTCATCTTGGTGTCAGTGGGAAGAAATAGTGCCCCATCATTGGTGTCAGTGGGAGGAATAGTGCCCCATCATTGGTTTCAGTGGGAGGAATAGTGCCCCATCATTGGTGTCAGTGGGAGGAATAGTGCCCCATCATTGGTGTCAGTGGGAGGAATAGTGCCCCATCATTGGTATCAGTGGGAGGAATAGTGCCCCATCATTGGTGTCAGTGGGAGGAATAGTGCCCCATCATTGGTGTCAGTGGGAGGAATAGTGCCCCATCATTGGTGTCAGTGGGAGGAATAGTGCCCATCATTGGTGTCAGTGGGAGGAATAGTGCCCCATCATTGGTGTCAGTGGGGAGGAATAGTGCCCCATCATTGGTGTCAGTGGGAGGAATAGTGCCCCATCATTGGTGTCAGTGGGAGGAATAGTGCCCCATCATTGGTGTCAGTGGGAGGAATAGTGCCCCCATCATTGGTGTCAGTGGGAGGAATAGTGCCCCATCATTGGTGTCAGTGGGAGGAATAGTGCCCCATCATTGGTGTCAGTGGGAGGAATAGTGCCCCATCATTGGTGTCAGTGGGAGGATGGAGTGCACCCATCATTGGTGTCAGTGGGAGGAATAGTGCCCCCCATCATTGGTGTCAGTGGGAGGAATAGTGCCCCATCATTGGTGTCAGTGGGAGGAATAGTGCCCCATCATTGGTGTCAGTGGGAGGAATAGTGCCCCATCATTGGTGTCAGTGGGGGAATAGTTGAGTGTTCCATCATTGGTGTCAGTGGGAGGAATAGTGCCCCATCATTGGTGTCAGTGTGAGGAATATAGTGCCCCATCATTGGTGTCAGTGGGAGGAATAGTGCCCCATCATTGGTGTGTCAGTGGGAGGAATAGTG
The DNA here is from genome assembly GCA_951230385.1 of Staurois parvus. Classification (NCBI taxonomy): domain Eukaryota; kingdom Metazoa; phylum Chordata; class Amphibia; order Anura; family Ranidae; genus Staurois; species Staurois parvus. The sequence goes on along the minus strand of CATNWA010003981.1, from coordinate 6,810 downwards.
CCCCCATCATTGGTGTCAGTGGGGAGGATATAGTGCCCCATCATTTGGTGTCAGTGGGAGGAATAGTGCCCCATCATTGGTGTCTCAGTGGGAGGAATAGTGCCCCATCATTGGTGTCAGTGGGAGGAATAGTGCCCCATCATTGGTGTCAGTGGGAGGAATAGTGCCCCATCATTGGTGTCAGTGGTGGAGGAATAGTGCCCCCATCATTGGTGTCAGTGGGAGGAATAGTGCCCCATCATTGGTATCAGTGGGAGGAATAGTGCCCCATCATTGGTGTCAGTGGGAGGAATTAGTGCCCATCATTGGTGTCAGTGGGAGGAATAAATAGTGCCCCATCATTGGTGTCAGTGGGAGGAATAGTGCCCCATCATTGGTGTCAGTGGGAGGAATAGTGCCCCATCATTGGTATCAGTGGAGGAATAGTGCCCCATCATTGGTTATTCAGTGGGAGGAATTATAGTGCCCCATCATTGGTGTCAGTGGGAGGAATAGTGCCCCATCATTGGTGTCAGTGGGGAATAGTGATCAGGAATAGTGTCATTGGTGTCAGTGGGGGAATAGTGCCCCATCATGTCAGTGGGAGGAATAGTGCCCCATCATTGGTGTCAGTGGGAGGAATAGTGCCCCATCATTGGTGTCAGTGGGAGGAATAGTGCCCCATCATTGGTGTCAGTGGGAGGAATAGTGCCCCATCATTGGTGTCAGTGGGAGGAATAGTGCCCCATCATTGGTGTCGTCAGTGGGAGGAATAGTGCCCCATCATTGGTGTCAGTGGGAGGAATAGTGCCCCATCATTGGTGTCAGTGGGAGGAATAGTGCCCATCATTGGTGTCAGTGGGAGGAATAGTGCCCCATCATTGGTGTCAGTGGGAGGAATAGTGCCCCATCATTGGTGTCAGTGGGAGGAATAGTGCCCCATCATTGGTGTGTCAGTGGGAGGAATAGTGCCCCATCATTGGTGTCAGTGGGAGGAATAGTGCCCCATCATTGGTGTCAGTGGGAGGAATAGTGCCCCATCATTGGTGTCAGTGGAGGAATAATAGTGCCCCATCATTGGTGTCAGTGGGAGGAATAGGCCCCCATCATTGGTGTCAGTGGGAGGAATAGTGCCCCATCATTGGTGTCAGTGGGAGGAATAGTGCCCCATCATTGGTGTCAGTGGGAGGAATAGTGCCCCATCATTGGTGTCAGTGGGAGGAATAGTGCCCCATCATTGGTGTCAGTGGGAGGAATAGTGCCCCATCATTGGTGTCAGTGGGAGGGAATAGTGCCCCATCATTGGTGTCAGTGGGAGGAATAGTGCCCCATTCATTGGTGTCAGTGGGAGGAATAGTGCCCCATCATTGGTGTCAGTGGGAGGAATAGTGCCCCATCATTGGTGTCAGTGGGAGGAATAGTGCCCCATCATTGGTATCAGTGGGAGGAATAGTGCCCCATCATTGGTGTCAGTGGGAGGAATAGTGCCCCATCATTGGTGTCAGTGGGAGGAATAGTGCCCCATCATTGGTGTCAGTGGGAGGAATAGTGCCCCATCATTGGTGTCAGTGGGAGGAATAGTGCCCCATCATTGGTGTCAGTGGGGAGGAGGAATAGTGCCCCATCATTGGTGTCAGTGGGAGGAATAGTGCCCCATCATTGGTGTCAGTGGGAATAAGTGCCCCCATCATTGGTGTCAGTGGGGAGGAATAGTGCCCCATCATTGGTGTCAGTGGGAGGAATAGTGCCCCATCATTGGTGTCAGTGGGAGGAATAGTGCCCCATCATTGGTGTCAGTGTGGGAGGAATAGTGCCCCATCATTGGTGTCAGTGTGGGAGGAAATAGTGCCCCATCATTGGTATCAGTGGGAGGAATAGTGCCCCATCATTGGTGTCAGTGGGGGAGGAATAGTGCCCCATCATTGGTGTCAGTGGGAGGAATAGTGCCCCATCATTGGTGTCAGTGGGAGGAATAGTGCCCCATCATTGGTGTCAGTGGGAGGAATATAGTGCCCCATCATTGGTGTCAGTGGGAGGAATAGTGCCCCATCATTGGTGTCAGTGGGAGGAATAGAGCCCCCATCATTGGTGTCAGTGGGAGGAATAGTGCCCCATCATTGGTGTCAGTGGGGGAATAGTGCCCCATCATTGGTGTCAGTGGGAGGAATAGTGCCCCATCATTGGTGTCAGTGGGAGGAATAGTGCCCCATCATTGGTGTCAGTGGGAGGAATAGTGCCCCCATCATTGGTGTCAGTGGGAGGAAATAGTGCCCCATCATTGGTATGTCAGTGGGAGGAATAGTGCCCCATCATTGGTGTCAGTGGGAGGAATAGTGCCCCATCATTGGTGTCAGTGGGAGGAATAGTGCCCCATCATTGGTTCAGTGGGAGGAATAGTGCCCCATCATTGGTGTCAGTGGGAGGAATAGTGCCCCATCATTGGTATCAGTGGGAGGAATAGTGCCCCATCATTGGTGTCATGTGGGGAGGAATAGTTGTCCATCATGGGTGGTCAAGTGGGAATAATAGTCCCATCATTGGTGTGTCAGTGGGAGAATAGTGCCCCTCATCATGGTGTGTCAGTGGAGAATAGTGCCCCCACTCATTGGTGTCAGTGGGAGGAATAGTGCCCCATCATTGGTGTCAGTGGGAGGAATATAGTGCCCCATCATTGGTGTCAGTGGGAGGAAATAGTGCCCCATCATTGGTGTCAGTGGAGGAGGAATAGTGCCCCATCATTGGTGTCAGTGGGAGGAATAGTGCCCCATCATTGGTGTCAGTGGGAGGAATAGTGCCCATCATTGGTGTCAGTGGGAGGAATAGTGTCCCATCATTGGTATCAGTGGGAGGAATATAGTGCCCCATCATTGGTATCAGTGGGAGGAATAGTGCCCCAATCATTGGTGTCAGTGGGAGGAATAGTGCCCCATCATTGGTGTCAGTGGGGAGGAATAGTTGTCCCCATCATTGGTATCAGTGGGGAGGAATAGTGCCCCATCATTGGTGTCAGTGGGAGGAATAGTGCCCATCATTGGTATCAGTGGGAGGAATAGTGCCCCATCATTGGTGTCAGTGGGGAGGAATAGTGCCCCATCATTGGTGTCAGTGGAGACAATAGGTGCCCCATCATTGGTGTCAGTGGGAGGAATAGTGCCCCATCATTGGTGTCAGTGGGAGGAATAGTGACCCCATCATTGGTATCAGTGGGAGGAATAGTGCCCCATCATTGGTGTCATAGTGGGGAGGAATAGTGCCCCATCATTTGGTTTCAGGGGGAGGAATAGTGTCCCAACATTGGTATCAGTGGCAGGAAATAGTGCCAAGCCCATCATACGTGGTGTTAACCCAGTGGCAGGAGGAAATAGTGCCCCATCATTGGGTGTACAGTGGGAGGAATAGTCTGCCCCATCATTGGTACAACAGTGGGAGAATAGTGCCCCATCATTGATATTCAGTTGGAGGAATAGTGCCCCATCATTAATATTGGTGGGTAGGACATTCCCCATATGAGTGGGAGGAATAGTGCCAAACCATCATTGGTATCAGTGGGAGGAAATAGTAAACCCCATCATTGGTATTAATGGGTAGGAATAGTGCCCCATCATATGGTGCATCAGTGGGAGGAATAGTTGCCCCATCATTGGTATCAGTGGGAGGAATATGGTGCCCAATCATTGGATATAAGTGTGGAAGGAATTAGTGCCCCATCATTGGTATTAGTGGGAGGGAATAGTGCCCATCATTGGTGTCAGTGGGAGAATAGTGCCCCATCATTGATATCAGGTGGGAGGAATAGTGCACCCATCATTGATATTAGTGGAAGGAATAGTACCCATCATTGGTGTCAGTGGGAGGAATAGTGCCCCATCAATTGGTATTAGTGGAGGGAATTTTCCACTAGTGCCCCATCATTGATGTCAGATGGGAGGAATAGTGCCCCATCATTGTATTAAGTGGGAGGAAAATAAGTGCCCCAGTACAATGTATTCGTTGGTATAAAAAAAATGCCCTGTCATTGGTATTAGTGGAGAAAAATAGTATGCCCCATTCATCATTGGGTGTCAGGTGGATGTTAATAGTGCCCTAATATTGGTTCAGGTGGATATACTCATGTGCTCACACAAGTCATTGGTATTAGTGGAAGGAAATACGTCACTCGTGAAGTTGGATAGGGAAAATTGTGCCCCACTGTAACCTTGGTCACAGTAGCAGAGTGCTTTGCCATTTTTGATAGAAACTCAAATGCCCTGTCAGATATTAGTGCCGCCAAAGGGTCAGATAAAGGACTTATCAAAAGGGTCCACGTCTGTCCTTGGGCCACATCTTTGGAGATAATGATCTAGATGTCCCTAGGCCTGCCCCCCTTTCATTCATTAGATTTTTTACGTTCTTTGCAATTGGATGGTACCCCAATAAGGTCCACTGGCCTGCCCTCAAATTTCATTTCCATTGATTTTAGTTTGATCTTTCAATCATGGACCTCCCAGATATTCATCCACATAAATCTTCTGTCATAGAGTACAACTTTAGAGGTGTAATGCCAAACGCAAAAATTGCCTTTAAGTTAATTTTGGGATGGGAGTGGGGACGGGTTAACCACTCATCTTGTTTACTGCATTCTCTTTAGAGATCAGTTTATCCACTTCAAGATTCTTGTCCCTTCACTCATATGAATGGGAAAAGAAAGTGAGTTCACAAGTTTCCAACAGGGACACTGACGAGAAATATAACATTTCCCAGGGGTCTAGACCGTCCCCTACTGCTTACTAAAGATTGAAAAACCTTTTATATTTCTTTCTTTGAGTTACAGAGGTTTACATTCTACTTCCCGTGTCTGACCACATGTTGTCAGTAGGACAGTGAAGTGAGGAGTAAATCTCTCTATCAGAGCCCAGGGTAGCAAAAAACAAAAGGGGATCCTAATGCCTTCTCAGTGCCGTATACAAAGATTTGTTGACTATTTTTTTTTATAACATACAGTACTTTAACCCCAGAGCGACCTTTGTGCATTCCTACATGCAGGGGGCCCATGAATACATCAAGAGATTTGTATCTATTTTACCAATGAAACTGGATGAATGAGGAAAGATAATAAAATGAATCATAATGAACAGTAACAAAATCTTCAAGACTGATCTGATCCTATTACATTATGTATAAAGGAAGCAGCTCTGTCTTTGTTCTGGAGTATCAAAGAACCCAGACTAACTGCATGCGAATCCAGGAGCGTTCTCCTGATTGAAGCCTCCTATACTATAGATTTTAGAGAAGACCGGCATTAAAGTGGACCAAAAAAAGGACATCAAATGTACACATGGAATGAAAGTCGAATTTTAAAAAAATAGTAATCAGTGTCACATAATGTATTTGAAGCATGCATAAGGCAAATCTAAAAACCATATATTCCACAATACATCCTCCAGGTACCTTGGCATCGGTCATTGATGCACTGCTTAAGGCCAGGAGCAGCTTCACAGGTATAATATTTGGATTGGCCAGCCTGCATCTAATCTCTGGTCATACCAAAACCTCCTTTAAAACCAGTCTTCATGTTCCGGAACAACATAAATAAAAATCACCCAATTCCTGATCGCAAGGCACCAATTTACAGCTTTCAGTGGCTTATCAACACAACTGAATGACAAATTTGTGCGGCTCGTTATGACAACATCTGTACCCATATGAATTTTTTAAGCATTTTTATTTTGAGGAAGATAAAGCATTATTTTGAGAGGATATTTATTACACTCACTGGAATTTTTATTTTTTTGCTAATCTAAACGAATGAAAATGTCTCACCAAAAAATTTGAAAAAAAGTTATTAGCTTATAACATTTTGGCAAATAAATAATCTTTCATTCAAAAAGTGTTTACAAGTTGGGCAAAATACGATATATTGGTTTATTACTTTTTAGAATTGCTACGAAAAAAAATAGCATTGCCAAATTAGTCGTTTCATAATAACCAAAAAGATATCAAAAAATTAAAAACAAATTTTTTTTACAATTTTTTTATATATTATTTGTACTTTAGTTTTTTTTTAAACATACCGTCACCGCTAGCAGTACAGTCAGTCACACAGTGGCAGCCACAACCTACTTGTGGGGACTAAAAACGATGAAGATTTTTTTATGATTTCCTCTTATTTATTTTTTTATACACTGAATGCCTTTAACATCTATAAAGGCTGTAAAGAAGCAATACATTTTCTCCTACTCCGATGGCTGCATTCATGCAGCCGCTGATGAAATAAGGCTGTGAGAGCTGTGGATTTGGGTCACAGCATGTCACCAGGGTGCAACATAAGGGCTGTTTGTGAATAGCCTTGACCATGTCACCCTCTGGTGTACACATTCACAGATATTCACATTGTTAGTTAAGTACAAATGATGTTCAGAAGTGGACAACTTGGCTGTACTAAATATTCATAGTGATCAAGTGAATGGCCCAATCAGTGATCAACCATGATCGGTGGACCACACACCAGTGGTCCTGTATCAAGAAGCGATCAGTGTTTCGAACAACAGCGTTCGCGACGACATATCGCGACGGCCGGCCGTGATTCCACGAGCGGAGGCGCGCACAGCTGTTGAAAGAGCAGGCCGCTCATTTTATGTACGCGACAAACCGCTCGTAGCACAACGTGCCCCGTGCCGGGTGGTAGAGAGGTGATAACTTTAACCGTTTATGTACATGGGGTATGGACGGGAAGTGGTTAAAAACTGACCTCCAGCCTTCTCATCAGTCTTAGCACAGTTGTACACGCTCCTCATCCTTCAACTGAAGCTTTGCTGACTGTGATTTCACTGCACACTGTGAGCTTCTCTTGTG
>CATNWA010003980.1:0-15682 GCA_951230385.1 Staurois parvus | reverse complement strand
ATAATTCCCATCTCAGAGTTCATAATACATGTTCATGCCTCCAGGTAACAGGCAAGCAGCTTGAGGTGGACCTAGAGGGAGCATAAGCAGACAGAAACAACACCAGGCTGGAGATGACCATAGTGATATAGGGTTATACAGGGTGAGAGTATCAAAGAGACACAGCAGGAGTCAATCGTACCACAGAGCTGTAACACAATAGAACAGAAGTCTTCTGAGCCTCTAGATAAAAGCAATTACTTTCCACTGTGTCACACGAGAGGTCCAAAGGACAAAGCTCACATAGGCAACGACCAGGCGGGAAGTTCAGCTCCCTGCCGTCTTAGCAAGTGTGATTAGAGATGAGCGAAGTATTCAAAAATTCGATTCGACTGATTCGGCGAATGAGACTTAATATTAGTGCTGAACACTGTACCTTTAATTTAAATGCCCTTGGAGTCTGCTGGGGAAGAGAAATAATACTGTCAGGCAGTATGACATGCAGATGAGTGCCGTCGATCTTAGAATCACCGCACACTTCACTCATTTGGCCAGTCACGGGGCCAAAACCAGAGTGTGGAGCCACAGTGTGGCGGTGGAGGCAGCAGCAATGGGAGGCCATACAGCACCCTATGACAAAAATGGAAACCACCAGCAGTGTGAGGAGACCTGAAAGTGGCACATGGCAGAGTGTGGCGATAGAGACAGCAGCAATGGGAGGCCGTACAGGGACCCATGACACACTCTGGACCTGGCAGCAGCATGAGGAGGCGGTACAGGGGCCCATGGCAGATTACGGGCCTGGCAGCAGCATGAGGAGTCGGTACGGGGGCCCATGGCAGATTACAGGCCTGGCAGCAGCAATGGGAGGCCGTACAGGGACCCATGACACAATCTGGACCTGGCAGCAGCATGGGGAGGCGGGGGAGGCGGTACAGGGGCCCATGACAGATTACGGGCCTGGCAGCAGCATTTGGAGTCGGTACGGGGGCCCATGACACACTCTGGACCTGGCAGCAGCATGAGGAGGCGGTACAGGGGCGCATGACAGATTACGAGCCTGGCAGCAGCAACTTGGACAGGAGGACGTTCAGTTTCTGCACCGTCTGGTGCGTGCTCGCAAACTGTTGTCTCTTGGAAACGGATTCCAAGAAAGACTGCTGACGGAATCCGTGAAGAGGAGTAGCAGGAGAAGGAGCATCTGAACGAGCGGAATATGCCAACAAGCGACAACAGGGGCCCATGACAGATTACGGGCCTGGCAGCAGCATGAGGAGTCGGTACGGGGGCCCATGGCAGATTAGGGGCCTGGCAGCAGCTATGGGAGGCCCGTAATCTGCCAGCACCCTATGACAAAAAATGGAACCCACCAGCAGTGTGAGGAGACCTGAAAGTGGCACATGGCAGAGTGTGGCGATGGAGACAGCAGCAATGGGAGGCCGTACAGGGACCCATGAGAGACTCTGGACCTGGCAGCAGCATGAGGAGGCGGTATATAGGGGCCCATGGCAGATTAGGGGCCTGGCAGCAGCTATGGGAGGCCCGTAATCTGCCAGCACCCTATGACAAAAAATGGAATACACCAGCAGTGTGAGGAGACCTGAAAGTGGCACATGGCAGAGTGTGGCGATGGAGACAGCAGCAATGGGAGGCCGTACAGGGACCCATGAGAGACTCTGGACTTGGCAGCAGCATGAGGAGGCGGTATAGGGGCCCATGGCAGATTAGGGGCCTGGCAGCAGCTATGGGAGGCCCGTAATCTGCCAGCACCCTATGACAAAAAATGGAACACACCAGCAGTGTGAGGAGACCTGAAAGTGGCACATGTTTGGGGCATGATTCATGGCGGATTTAGTCAGTTGTGTCAGGAACTGGTGGTTTGAAATCCAGACTAATCCACGCCTGATTCATTTTCACAAACGTCAGTCTCTCCACACTTTGGGTGGACAGTCGTGTCCTCCGCGGAGTTGCAATACCTCCTGCCGCACTAAACACGCGCTCCGATGCCACGCTACTGGCCGGGCATGACAGCCTTTCAAGGGCAAATTCAGCTAGTTGGGGCCAAAGGTCAAGTTTCGTTGCCCAGTAGTCAAGGGGATTGTCTACCTCGGTTGGCAGGGTGCTGTCCAAGTAGGCCTAAGCCTGTTGTTTGAGGTCCTGCTCCAGGTCCACCTGATGCTGCTGCTGCTGCTGCTGCTGCTGCTGCTGGCTGGTTAGTAGTTTCCTCACTGCGCTGGTGAAGAAAGCTACTCATCATCGACTGCAGACTGAGGCAGCCGCTGCTGGTGGAGCTGCCACTGCTCCTACCACCCCCCCCCTCCCCTGCTGCCATGGCAGCGGAACGCGAGCGCACAGGGCCCACAGTGTCTGAGGATGGACGTTGGCGCAGACAGGCAGAGACCAGCTGACTACATAGGTGGTTTTTATAGTACGTTATTTTGGCCTCCCTCTCAGCAGGTGTGAAAAAGGCCACCATTTTTGAACGGTAGCGAGGGTCCAACAAGGTGGACAGCCAAAAGTCATCCCTCTGTCTGATGGTTATTATTCGGCTGTCGCTACGCAAGCAACCGAGCATGCTATGGGCCATTTGTGCCAAGGAATGCGAGGGACTCCCTGCCTCCATCTCCACAGCATACTGCCACGGTGCGTCTGGGTCCTCTGTCTCCTCCTCCTCCTCCTCTACCAGATGCTCCTGCTCCTCCACTCCTGTCCGCGCTGAGTGGAAAAAACCACCCATTTCACTCAATAATTCCTGAGCACCAATGTCCTCCTCCTCTACCTCCTCCTCTTCTTCCTGTCCTGCCCCCACAGGGGTCATGTGGCGTTGAGATCTGTGCGCCACGTCTACCGCACCCTGACCAGCCATTGTTAACAGCATTTGTTCCAGGACGTGCAACAGAGGAATGACGTCGTTCATCCCATAGTCCTGCCGACTCACGAATAGCGTGGGCCTCCTCAAAGGGCCTGAGCAAGCGCAGGTGTCACGCATGAGCTGCCAATGGCTGACATCTAAGTTACACAGGGAGTACCTTTATCCGCTTTTAACATCAGGAAATCGTGATGGCCTTTCGCTGTTCGTAAAGGCGGCGGTCTAACATATGTAGGGTTGAATTCCACCTTGTTGCAACGTCACAGCATGAGGAGTCGGTACGGGGGCCCATGGCAGATTACGTGCCTGGCAGCAGCAATGGGAGGCCCGTAATCTGCCAGCACCCTATGTCAAAAAAATTCAACACACCAGCAGTGTGAGGAGACCTTGAAAGTGGCACATGGCAGAGTGTGGCGATGGAGACAGCAGCAATGGGAGGCCGTACAGGGACCCATGAGAGACTCTGGACCTGGCAGCAGCATGAGGAGGCGGTATATAGGGGCCTATGGCAGATTAGGGGCCTGGCAGCAGCTATATGGGAGGCCCGTAATCTGCCAGCACCCTATGTCAAAAAATTCTACACACCAGCAGTGTGAGGAGACCTGAAAGTGGCACATGGCAGAGTGTGGCGATGGAGACAGCAGCAATGGGAGGCCGTACAGGGGACCCATGAGAGACTCTGGACCTGGCAGCAGCATGAGGAGGCGGTATATAGGGGCCCATGGCAGATTAGGGGCCTGGCAGCAGCTATGGGAGGCCCGTAATCTGCCAGCACCCTATGTCAAAAAATTCTACACACCAGCAGTGTGTGAGGAGACCTGAAAGTGGCACATGGCAGAGTGTGGCGATGGAGACAGCAGCAATGGGAGGCCGTACAGGGACCCATGAGAGACTCTGGACCTGGCAGCAGCATGAGGAGCGGTATATAGGGGCCTATGGCAGATTAGGGGCCTGGCAGCAGCTATGGGAGGCCCGTAATCTGCCAGCACCCTATGTCAAAAAATTCTACACACCAGCAGTGTGTGAGGAGACCTGAAAGTGGCACATGGCAGAGTGTGGCGATGGAGACAGCAGCAATGGGAGGCCGTACAGGGACCCATGAGAGACTCTGGACCTGGCAGCAGCATGAGGAGGCGGTATATAGGGGCCCATGGCAGATTAGGGGCCTGGCAGCAGCTATGGGAGGCCCGTAATCTGCCAGCACCCTATGTCAAAAAATTCTACACACCAGCAGTGTGTGAGGAGACCTGAAAGTGGCACATGGCAGAGTGTGGCGATGGAGACAGCAGCAATGGGGCCCGTACAGGGACCCATGAGAGACTCTGGACCTGGCAGCAGCATGAGGAGGCGGTATATAGGGGCCTATGGCAGATTAGGGGCCTGGCAGCAGCTAGCTATGGGAGGCCCGTAATCTGCCAGCACCCTATGTCAAAAAATTCTACACACCAGCAGTGTGTGAGGAGACCTGAAAGTGGCACATGGCAGAGTGTGGCGATGGAGACAGCAGCAATGGGAGGCCGTACAGGGACCCATGAGAGACTCTGGACCTGGCAGCAGCATGAGGAGGCGGTATATAGGGGCCTATGGCAGATTAGGGGCCTGGCAGCAGCTATGGGAGGCCCGTAATCTGCCAGCACCCTATGTCAAAAAATTCTACACACCAGCAGTGTGTGAGGAGACCTGAAAGTGGCACATGGCAGAGTGTGGCGATGGAGACAGCAGCAATGGGAGGCCGTACAGGGACCCATGAGAGACTCTGGACCTGGCAGCAGCATGAGGAGGCGGTATATAGGGGCCTATGGCAGATTAGGGGCCTGGCAGCAGCTATGGGAGGCCCGTAATCTGCCAGCACCCCTATGTCAAAAAATTCTACACACCAGCAGTGTGTGAGGAGACCTGAAAGTGGCACATGGCAGAGTGTGGCGATGGAGACAGCAGCAATGGGAGGCCGTACAGGGACCCATGAGAGACTCTGGACCTGGCAGCAGCATGAGGAGGCGGTATATATAGGGGCCTATGGCAGATTAGGGGCCTGGCAGCAGCTATGGGAGGCCCGTAATCTGCCAGCACCCTATGTCAAAAAATTTCTACACACCAGCAGTGTGTGAGGAGACCTGAAAGTGGCACATGGCAGAGTGTGGCGATGGAGACAGCAGCAATGGGAGGCCGTACAGGGACCCATGAGAGACTCTGGACCTGGCAGCAGCATGAGGAGGCGGTATATAGGGGCCTATGGCAGATTAGGGGCCTGGCAGCAGCTATGGGAGGCCCGTAATCTGCCAGCACCCTATGTCAAAAAATTCTACACACCAGCAGTGTGTGAGGAGACCTGAAAGTGGCACATGGCTGTGGCGATGGAGAGAGATGCAGCAGCATGGGAGGCCGTACAGGGACCCATGAGAGACTCTGGACCTGGCAGCAGCATGAGGAGGCGGTATATAGGGGCCCATGGCAGATTAGGGGCCTGGCAGCAGCTATGGGAGGCCCGTAATCTGCCAGCACCCTATGTCAAAAAATTCTACACACCAGCAGTGTGTGAGGAGACCTGAAAGTGGCACATGGCAGAGTGTGGCGATGGAGACAGCAGCAATGGGAGGCCGTACAGGGACCCATGAGAGACTCTGGACCTGGCAGCAGCATGAGGAGGAGGCGGGCGGTATATAGGGGCCTATGGCAGATTAGGGGCCTGGCAGCTATGGGAGGCCCGTAATCTGCCAGCACCCTATGTCAAAAAATTCTACACACACAGCAGTGTGTGAGGAGACCTGAAAGTGGCACATGGCAGAGTGTGGCGATGGAGACAGCAGCAATGGGAGGCCGTACAGGGACCCATGAGAGACTCTGGACCTGGCAGCAGCAGCATGAGGAGGCGGGTATATAGGGGCCCATGGCAGATTAGGGGCCTGGCAGCAGCTATGGGAGGCCCGTAATCTGCCAGCACCCTATGTCAAAAAATTCTACACACCAGCAGTGTGTGAGGAGACCTGAAAGTGGCACATGGCAGAGTGTGGCGATGGAGACAGCAGCAATGGGAGGCCGTACAGGGACCCATGAGAGACTCTGGACCTGGCAGCAGCATGAGGAGGCGGTATATAGGGGCCTATGGCAGATTAGGGGCCTGGCAGCAGCTATGGGAGGCCCGTAATCTGCCAGCACCCTATGTCAAAAAATTCTACACACCAGCAGTGTGTGAGGAGACCTGAAAGTGGCACATGGCAGAGTGTGGCGATGGAGACAGCAGCAATGGGAGGCCGTACAGGGACCCATGAGAGACTCTGGACCTGGCAGCAGCATGAGGAGGCGGTAGGCGGTATATATAGGGGCCTATGGCAGAGATTGGGGCCTGGCAGCATGGGGAGGCCCGTAATCTGCCAGCACCCTATGTCAAAAAATTCTACACACCAGCAGTGTGTGAGGAGACCTGAAAGTGGCACATGGCAGAGTGTGGCGATGGAGACAGCAGCAATGGGAGGCCGTACAGGGACCCATGAGAGACTCTGGACCTGGCAGCAGCATGAGGGAGGCGGTATATAGGGGCCTATGGCAGATTAGGGGCCTGGCAGCAGCTATGGGAGGCCCGTAATCTGCCAGCACCCTATATGTCAAAAAATTCTACACACACAGCAGTGTGAGGAGACCTGAAAGTGGCACATGGCAGAGTGTGGGCGATGGAGACAGCAGCAATGGGAGGCCGTACAGGGACCCATGAGAGACTCTGGACCTGGCAGCAGCATGAGGAGGCGGTATATAGGGGCCTATGGCAGATTAGGGGCCTGGCAGCAGCTATAGGAGGCCCGTAATAATCTGCCACCCTATGTCAAAAAATTCTACACACCAGCAGTGTGTGAGGAGACCTGAAAGTGGCACATGGCAGAGTGTGGCGATGGAGACAGCAGCAATGGGAGGCCGTACAGGGACCCATGAGAGAGACTCTGGACCTGGCAGCAGCATGAGGAGGCGGTATATAGGGGCCCATGGCAGATTAGGGGCCTGGCAGCAGCTATGGGAGGCCCGTAATCTGCCAGCACCCTATGTCAAAAAATTCTACACACCAGCAGTGTGTGAGGAGACCTGAAAGTGGCACATGGCAGAGTGTGGCGATGGAGACAGCAGCAATGGGAGGCCGTACAGGGACCCATGAGAGACTCTGGACCTGGCAGCAGCATGAGGAGGCGGTATATAGGGGCCTATGGCAGATTAGGGGCCTGGCAGCAGCTATGGGAGGCCCGTAATCTGCCAGCACCCTATGTCAAAAAATTCTACACACCAGCAGTGTGTGAGGAGACCTGAAAGTGGCACATGGCAGAGTGTGGCGATGGAGACAGCAGCAATGGGAGGCCGTACAGGGACCCATGAGAGACTCTGGACCTGGCAGCAGCATGAGGAGGCGGTATATATAGGGGCCTATGGCAGATTAGGGGCCTGGCAGCAGCTATGGGAGGCCCGTAATCTGCCAGCACCCTATGTCAAAAAATTCTACACACCAGCAGTGTGTGAGACCTGAAAGTGGCACATGGCAGAGTGTGTGGCGATGGAGACAGCAGCAATGGGGCCGGCCGTACAGGGACCCATGAGAGACTCTGGACCTGGCAGCAGCATGAGGAGGCGGTATATAGGGGCCTATGGCAGATTAGGGGCCTGGCAGCAGCTATGGGAGGCCCGTAATCTGCCAGCACCCTATGTCAAAAAATTCTACACACCAGCAGTGTGTGAGGAGACCTGAAAGTGGCACATGGCAGAGTGTGGCGATGGAGACAGCAGCAATGGGAGGCCGTACAGGGACCCATGAGAGACTCTGGACCTGGCAGCAGCATGAGGAGGCGTATAGGGGGCCTATGGCAGATTAGGGGCCTGGCAGCAGCTATGGGAGGCCCGTAATCTGCCAGCACCCTATGTCAAAAAATTCTACACACCAGCAGTGTGTGAGGAGACCTGAAAGTGGCACATGGCAGAGTGTGGCGATGGAGACAGCAGCAATGGGAGGCCGTACAGGGACCCATGAGAGACTCTCTGGACCTGGCAGCAGCATGAGGAGGCGGTATATAGGGGCCCATGGCAGATTAGGGGCCTGGCAGCAGCTATGGGAGGCCCGTAATCTGCCAGCACCCTATGTCAAAAAATTCTACACACCAGCAGTGTGAGGAGACCTGAAAGTGGCACATGGCAGAGTGTGGCGATGGAGACAGCAGCAATGGGAGGCCGTACAGGGACCCATGAGAGACTCTGGACCTGGCAGCAGCATGAGGAGGCGGTATATAGGGGCCTATGGCAGATTAGGGGCCTGGCAGCAGCTATGGGAGGCCCGTAATCTGCCAGCACCCTATGTCAAAAAATTCTACACACCAGCAGTGTGTGAGGAGACCTGAAAGTGGCACATGGCAGAGTGTGGCGATGGAGACAGCAGCAATGGGAGGCCGTACAGGGACCCATGAGAGACTCTGGACCTGGCAGCAGCATGAGGAGGCGGTATAGGGGCCCATGGCAGATTAGGGGCCTGGCAGCAGCTATGGGAGGCCCGTAAATCTGCCAGCACCCTATGTCAAAAAATTCTACACACCAGCAGTGTGTGAGGAGACCTGAAAGTGGCACATGGCAGAGTGTGTGGCGATGGAGACAGCAGCAATGGGAGGCCGTACAGGGACCCATGAGAGACTCTGGGACCTGCAGCAGCATGAGGAGGCAGGTATATATAGGGCCCCATGGCAGATTAGGGGCCTGGCAGCAGCTATGGGAGGCCCCGTAATCTGCCAGCACCCTATGTCAAAAAATTCAACAAGCAGTGTGTGAGGAGACCTGAAAGTGGCACATGGCAGATGTGAGGACTGTGGACCTGGCAGCAGCAGGGGAGGCGGTATTATAGGGGCCCATGGCAGACTCTGGAGGGGCAGCATGAGGAGGCGGTATAGGTAGGGCCCATGGCAGCAGATTAGGGGCCAGGCAGCTATGGGAGGCCCGTAATCTGCCAGCACCCTATGTCAAAAAAATTCAACACACCAGCAGTGTGTGAGTGGCCCACCTGAAAGTGGCCACATGGCAGAGTGTGGCGACCCTGGGACAACCCCACCGACTGTTTTGCTCGCTGCCAAGCTGCCACCCTCTTCTCCTGATGATGCGGAAAGCAATTCTGTGGCCTGATGACGGTTTCGTGGCCAGCCAAGTGCGATCAACCTCATCATCTCAATTCTGGGTCTCCCCTGACTAACAATTCTAGCCCCCTCGGCTGCGTTGTGGGTCAGGAGAAATGACTGTCTCTAGTACCGGCTACCGAGCCACTCTCCTCGTAACTACTTCTTCGCCTGGCTGCTGAAGAGGCGGGATGTCTCCCCCCGTAATAATGACTCCGCCCTAAGTTAGCTCTTCCTCACTGTACTCTGATGACACTGGGTAGCACTTCTGTCTGCCTGCGTAATAGTGCTGCCTCGACACCCCTTAACAGTCTGCTGCCAGTAAAATGCTCGGACTCCTGCTGAAACATTCTCCTCTGCCAGTAAAAAAATTGCATGTTGTCTGAAGTAACTCTGTTAATCCTCAAGAGTTCTGTGTCCCTGAGTAACAATTCTGTGTCCCTGAGTAACAATTCTGTGGCCCTAAGTAACATTTCTGTGGCCCTCAGTAACAGTTCTGTGTCCCTGAGTAACAATTCTGTGTCTGTGCGCTGGCAGTAACAAATTCTGTGGCCCTAAGTAACAGGTTCTGTGGCCTCAGTAACAGTTCTGTGGCCCTGAGTAACAATTCTGTGTCTGTGCGAGTAACAATTCTGTGTCTGTGGCCTCAGTAACAATTCTGTGTCCCTATGAGTAACAATTTGTGGCCTCAGTAACAATTCTGTGTCCCTGATTAACAATTCTGTGGCCCTAAGTAACAGTTCTGTGGCCCTCAGTAACAATTCTGTGTCTGTGCGAGTAAACAATTCTGTGTCTGTGCCTGAGTAACAATTCTGTGGCCCTAAGTAACAATTCTGTGGCCTCAAGTAACAATTCTGTGTCTGTGCAGTAACAATTCTGTGTCCCTGTGCGAGTAACAATTCTGTGTCCTCCGAGTAACAATTCTGTTCTGTGGCCCTCAGTAACAATTCTGTGTCCCTGAGTAACGTTTCTGTGGCCCCAAGTAACAGTTCTGTGGCCCTCAGTAACAATTCTGTGTCCCTGTGCAGTAACAATTCTGTCTGTGCCTGAGTAACAATTTCTGTGGCCCTCTAACAGTTCTGTGGCCTCAGTAACAATTCTGTGCACTCCCCTGAGTAACAATTCTGTCTGTCCCTGAGTAACAATTCTGTGGCCTCAGTAACAATTCTGTGTCCCTGAGTAACAATTCTGTGTCTGTGCGAGAGTAACAATTCTGTGTCTGGCGAGTAACAATTCTGTGGCCCTAAGTAACAATTCTGTGGCCTCAGTAACAATTCTGTGTCCCTGAGTAACAATTCTGTGTCTGTGCGCAGTAACAATTCTGTGGCCCTAAGTAACAGTTCTGTGGCCTCAGTAACAATTCTGTGTCTGTGCGAGTAACAATTAAAGTTTCTGTGGCCCTAAGTAACAATTCTGTGGCCCTCAGTAACAATTCTGTGTCCCTGAGTAACAATGTTCGCAGTAACAATTCTGTCTGTCCCTGAGTAAAAATTCTGTGGCCCTAAGTAACAGTTTCTGTGGCCCTGAGTAACAATTCTCTGGCACTCCGAGTAACAATTCTGTCTGTCCCTGAGTAAACAATTCTCTGGCACTCAGTAACAATTCTGTCTGTCCCTGAGTAAAAAATTCTGTGGCCCTAAGTAAAGTTTCTGTGGCCCTGAGTAACAATTCTCTGGCACTCCGAGTAACAATTCTGTGTCTGTCCCTGAGTAACAATTCTGTGGCCTCTAACTAACGTTTCTGTGGCCCTAAGTAACAGTTCTGTGGCCCTGAGTAACAATTCTGTGTCTGTGCGAGTAACAATTCTGTGGCCCTAAGTAACAGTTCTGTGGCCCTCAGTAACAGTTCTGTGTCTGTGCGAGTAACAATTCTGTGTCTGTGCGAGTAACAATTCTGTGGCCCTAAGTAACAGTTCTGTGGCCCTTCAGTAACAATTCTGTGTCTGTGCGAGTAACAATTCTGTGTCTGTGCGAGTAACAATTCTGTGGCCCTAAGTAAAGTTTCTGTGGCCCTAAGTAACAATTCTCTGGCACTCAGTAACAATTCTGTCTGTCCCTGAGTAACAATTCTCTGGCACTCAGTAACAATTCTGTCTGTCCATGAGTAAAAATTCTGTGGCCCTAAGTAAAGTTTCTGGGGCCCTGAGTAACAATTATCTGGCACTCAGTAACAATTCTGTCTGTCCCTGAGTAACAATTCTCTGGCACTCAGTAACAATTCTGTCTGTCCCTGAGTAAAAATTCTGTGGCCCTAAGTAAAGTTTCTGTGGCCCTAAGTAACAAATTCTCTGGCACTCAGTAACAATTCTGTCTGTCCCTGAGTAACAATTCTCTGGCACTCAGTAACAATTCTGTCTGTCCCTGAGTAAAAATTCTGTGGCCCTAATTAAAGTTTCTGTGGCCCTAAGTAACAATTCTCTGGCACTCAGTAACAATTCTGTCTGTCCCTGAGTAACAATTCTCTGGCACTCAGTAACAATTCTGTCTGTCCCTGAGTAAAAAATTCTGTGGCCCTAATAACGTTTCTGTGGCCCTAAGTAAACAATTCTCTGGCACTGAGTAACAATTCTGTCTGTCCCTGATTATGAATTCTGTGGCCCTAACTAGCGTTTCTTTGTCCCTAAATAACGATTCTGTGGCCCTCATTAACAAGTCTGTGTCCCTGAGTAATGGTTCTCTGTCCCTAAGTAACTTTTCTCTGTCCCCCAATTATCGTTTCTGTGGCCCTAACTCTGTCCCTGTCCCTAGTACAGAGCGGTCTGCCTCTGTTCAATGACTGCAGGCAAATGAAGAATTCCAAAATGGCGCTATTTATAGCTCGACCATTACACAGTGCTGGCTGGCTGGCTGCTGATTGGCTGATGCGATCACATGTAGTTGAGGAATGCATTATGGGTCAGCGCGCCTTGTCTGCGCGCCTTCCCAGACATCCCCGCTCCGTCGCCGCACATGTCAGCCGCCATTTTCTGAAAAATTCGATTCGCGCGTCCGAATTAGGCTATTTTTCGGATTCGGCACGAATCAAAATTTTTCCGATATTCGACTCGAATTCCACTTCGGATACTTCGATTCGCTCATCTCTAATAATAACCATCAGACAGAGGGATGACTTTTGGCTGTCCACCTTGTTGGACCCTCGCTACCGTTCAAAAATGGTGGCCTTTTTCACACCTGCTGAGAGGGAGGCCAAAATAAAGTACTATAAAAACCACCTATGTAGTCAGTTGGTCTCTGCCTTTCTGCGCCAACGTCCATCCTCAGACACTGTGGGCCCTGTGCGCTCGCGTTCCGCTGCCATGGCAGCAGGGAGGGGTGGGGTGGTAGGAGCAGTGGCAGCTCCACCAGCAGCGGCTGCCTCAGTCTGCAGTCGATGATGAGTAGCTTTCTTCACCAGCGCAGTGAGGAAACTACTAACCAGCCGCAGCAGCAGCAGCATCAGGTGGACCTGGAGCAGGACCTCAAACAACAGGCTCGGGCCTACTTGGACAGCACCCTGCCAACCGAGGTAGACAATCCCCTTGACTACTGGGCAACGAAACTTGACCTTTGGCCCCAACTAGCTGAATTTGCCCTTGAAAGGCTGTCATGCCCGGCAGTAGCGTGGCATCGGAGCGCGGCAGAGTGGCGGAGCAGAAGCAGCTTCAATTGAAAGCCATACACAGGCCTAGGTTTAAAAGTCCCTCACAGTTAATTCCAATAACGAACTCTACTCCTCCGTGCAATCTACTTACGAGACCCTGGGCAGGTCTGGGTCCAATTTGTGGTAGAGACTGGTTTTGTTCATCCATGCTTGAGCGAGTAATAACAGGTCTGTGCTGCCCTTTGGTGTCTGGCTTAATGCGCACAACACTGAACGTCCCAGCGTTTGTCAACGACGCGTTGACAAATTGAAGGCCATACAGAGGCCTATGTTAAAAAGTCCCCCCAGCAGCAGCGTGGGGAGACGACTATTAGTCGTCTCCCCACGCTGCTGCTGGGGGGGACTTTTTAACATAGGCCTCTGTATGGCCTTCAATTTTAGCTGCTTACGCTCCACCCCTCTGCCATGGGCCCCTGTACCGCCTCCTCATGCTGCTGCCAGGCCCGTAATCTGCCATGGGCCCCCGTACCGACTCCTCATGCTGCTGCCAGGCCCGTAATCTGTCATGGGCCCCTGTACCGCCTCCTCATGCTGCTGCCAGGTCCAGAGTGTCTCATGGGTCCCTGTACGGCCTCCTATTGCTGCTGTCTCCATCGCCACACTCTGCCACGTGCCACTTTCAGGTCTCCTCACACTGCTGGTGGGTTCCATTTTGTCTTCGGGTGCTGTATGGCCTCCCATTGCTGCTGCCTCCACCGCCACCCTGCGCCATGTTCCTGTCGTCTGCTCACGCTGCTGACGGCTTCCGCTTTTTAACCGAGGCCTGTGTTTGGCTTCTGAATACTGCTGCATCCACCGCCACCCTGCGCCATGTGCCTCTGTCGTCTGCTCACGCTGCTGACGGCTTCCGCTTTTTAACCTAGTCCTGTGTATGTCTTCCGAATACTGCTGCCTCCACCGCCACCCTGCGCCATGTGCCACTTTCAGGTCTCCTTACACTGTTGGTGGGTTCCATTTTGTGATAGGGTGCTGTATGGCCTTCCATTGCTGCTGCCTCCACCGCCACCCTGCGCCATGTGCCTCTGTCGTCTGCTCACGCTGCTGACGGCTTCCGCTTTTTTAACCGAGGCCTGTGTTTGGCTTCCGAATACTGCTGCATCCACCGCCACCCTGCGCCATGTGTCTCTGTCGTCTGCTGCTCACGCTGCTGCTGACGGCTTCCGCTTTTTAACCTGCGCCATAGTGCCTCTGTCGTCTGCTCACGCTGCGACGGCCTGTGTATGGCTTCCGAATACTGCTGCCTCCACCGCCACCCTGCGCCATGTGCCTCTGTCGTCTGCTCACGCTGCTGACGGCTTCCGCTTTTTAACCTAGGCCTGTGTATGGCTTCCGAATACTGCTTCCTCCACCGACACCCTGCGCCATGTGCCTCTGTCGTCTGCTCACGCTGCTGACGGCTTCCGCTTTTTAACCGAGGCCTGTGTTTGGCTTCCGAATACTGCTGCATCCACCGCCCACCCACTGCTGCTGCCAGGCCCCCTAATCTGTCATGGGCCCCTGTACCGCCTCCTCATGCTGCTGCCAGGTCCAGAGTGTGTCATGGGTCTGCTCATTGCTGCTGTCTCCATCGCCACACTCTGCCATGTGCCACTTTCAGGTCTCCTCACACTGCTGGTGGGTTCCATTTTGTCATAGGGTGCTGTATGGCCTCTCATTGCTGCTGCCTCCACCGCCACACTGTGGCTCCACACTCTGGTTTTGGCCCCGTGACTGCCCAAATGAGTGAAGTGTGCGGTGATTCTAAGATCGACGGCACTCATCTGCATGTCATACTGACTGACAGTATTATTTCTCTTCCCCAGCAGACTCCAAGGGCATTTAAATTAAAGGTACAGTGTTCTGCACTAATATAAAGGCTCTCTGAAGCCTAGAAACACCCTTTTTATAAGTTAAATTCGCAGCGAATATATTCGCCTCGAATCGAATTTATTCCGCAAATTCGGCGAATCAGCCGAATCGAATTTTTGAATAATTCGCTCATCTCTAAAAGTGATATTTAAGGCAATTTAAAAAAAATTGCAAACATGTCATACTTACCTTCTCTCTGCAGTGGTTTTGCACAGAGCAGCCCCAATCCTCCTCTTCTCAGGTCCCCCACCAGTGTTTCTGGCCCCACCCTCCTGCCTACACCCAGAGCAAGCAGCGTGTTATGGGGCACCCTAGCAGGCTCACTCCTGAGCCCCTGCTCTGTGTGTCTATTCACACACAGAGCCATGACTCTGCCCCCCCCCTTTCCTCATTGACTCACAGGCTGTGATTGACAGCAGTGGGAGCCAATGGCTTCTGCTGCTGCCTCAGCCAATGACAAGGGAGAGTCCCTGGAAAGTTGAGGTCAGGGGCGGACTGACAACTCATGGGGCCCCCAGGCAATAGGGGATCATGGGGCCCCTGTGTTCTTGCCCAAACTCAAAAAAGCCTATGAAAAAGGTACCAGGGGCATCTCATGGGGCCCCCTATTGACCCTGGGCCCTTGGGCAGTGCTCGAGTTTCCAAATGGTCAGTTCGCCCCTGGCCAAGGTTACACAAAACCAAATAGTACAAGGGCAAATATTGTGGTTTTAGGTAGGGTAGCTTCCAATACATCTCACCATATGACATAACATGTAATAGAGTCAGAGAAATGACAGTGTTCTACAAAGCTTAGATTTTTAAGGTTAGATTCTTAAAGCGGTATTAGACTTAAAACCAAAATATATTAATAATTTCTAGGTGTACCTTGGTTTACGAATTTGATGCGTTCTCCAGGACGTTTCGTATTGTGAAAAATTTGTACACCGAAATGCGGTTTCCCATAGGAATGCATTGAAAACCAATTAATCTGTTCTGAAGGTCAGAAAAAAATGTTAAAAAAAGTCGCTGTCACTATAGGTCAGTGATGGTTTTTAAATGTAATTACCGGCTTTTTTTTCTTCACTATAGCTCAGAGAATCAGCTCTCACGTTTCCCCCACGTAAAAGAAGAAAAAGTTTCCTTTTAGTTTATTTCCCCAAGTTAAAAGAAACAATGTTTCCTTTTAGTTTGTTTCCCGAGAGATAAAAGAAACAAAGTATCCTTTAGCTCCAGGGAAAGT
>CATNWA010003979.1:0-16793 GCA_951230385.1 Staurois parvus | reverse complement strand
CCCTTTCTGTGTCCAGGGTACATTCCGTCCCCAAAAATGCTGGTATTGCTTCGGATTGGGGTTAAAATTATGTGACAGGAAATTTTTTTTTCCAGTGGGAATAACATACTGCACGGGTGAAGGAAAGAAAAATCACGTCGTGTTGAGGGGGGGAATTTTTCCCGCAGTGGTATTGTGTTCGCTGAAGGGGAGTCTCCCTGCTGGCAAAAACAATGATCACGCTGGGGCTTAGCTGCCAGCAGTGATCGCATGGAAAAAAAATCTGACAGGCTGTTGTACTGAAGTCGATTTGAATTGACTTCAGTACAACCAGCCTGCCCGTAGAGGGGATTAAACGGGTTGGATTCGACCCCTCGGGGCTGGTTTTTACTCAATGGAAATGCGCGCTATACAGACAAAGGCCAAACCTAGTCGATTTTGAAATTTTTCTGGAAATACAAATGATTCTGAAGCATAATTTCATATTATATTATATCCATTTTTTTTTTTTTTATAACAGGAGAATTTTTCTTGGCACGTTGCAACAGCAGGAATGCTCGCAGGTTTTGGTACAAAAACCCCCCTTGCAAAGAAAAAAGCCCTCACGGGTTCAGTAAGGTATGTATTGGGGCACGCAGCAGGATACCCGTAACACCAACATTTTTAAAAGGGAAACCACTTGAATACAGACAGTTAAAACCCCCCCCCCCCCCATCCCCCACTGTGATCAGGGGTATGCTACAGGGGCCCAATTGCAACCTGGCCCCTGCACTCCCCTTTACACCTGGATGGGGGGAGGTGGGGGTTGGGATATAAAAACCAATGCCCTTCATTTTTTTCCAAGGCACTGAAAGCCGCTTCTTCTTCCTCCCCCCCTCAGGGATTCAGTGGGTGCGGGGGGAAAAAGGAGGGGATCTTCCCCATTAGCCCCCCCCCCCCTTTTTTCCGTGCCCACCCCCCCACCCCCCCCCTTTTATCCCGGTCCCTGCTGCTCCTGGGCCCCCTGTTTCTCTCTTGGGCCCCCCCCCTTTTCCCCTGCAGCCCCTGCCGGCTTCCCCTCTTTGTCAGCTGCTGCAAGGGGTTTGCTTTCAGGTGGAGAGCGAGAAAGGGGGGAAAAAAAGGGGGTTTAAATTTTTCGGCCCTTCCTTTTCTGATGGGCACGTTTGTGATTGGTTTGGGTCACTAACTCATTTATAAACTGGTTTCTATGCTCAGTTTTTGGGGTGAATGGGAAGCTCTTTACATAGCTGTTCCTGTCTATTTTTTTGTGCGCTGAGGCTGTAGAGATAGGACATAAAAGTTTTATATCAACTGCAAGGTAGTTGAAACTCTCTTTATACCAAGAAAAACGCTCCGCTGTGTTGCTGATGTGGGGCCTATCAGTTTCAGCATCTTATGACAGGACAGGGCAAAGCTATCTATAGGAGTTTTTCAGCCAGTTTCGTGGGTTACCCTTGGTCCCCAGGGGGTGGAAAATTAAAATTTTTACAAAATTTTTGAAAGCTGCAGAGCTTGTCTTTACTGGGCCCCCTTGACCTGCTTAGGCATAAATTTTTCTTTCAGAGCGTGAACTTTTTAACTAAGCTATACCACTACCAAGTCACACATGTCACCTTGTTTCAAAACCAGATGAACGAGTGCATGGCTTAGCCCCCGAACATTTGTTGGCTCTGTACTGCACTTTTTTATTGATTATACGCTGGCATTAATTTTTATCTGGACTACAGTGGTATGGTGTGGAAACTTCAATTTTGGACTCACTTATTAACCACTTCCCGTCACCGGCCGCTTGTTTTTAATCGGCAGGACGGGACACCTACAGGAGCGGGTTGCCGTCTCTAAACGGGGCAGACCTTGTTTCTGTGGCTAGTGCGCGGCTTCCTAGAGCGCGCACCCGCGCGACGAGCCCGGCATTGGATCGCCGTGGTCCGACGGATACACGGTGGATATTAGCGTGACATGGTATGGGACCAATGAAATCGGTCCCATCCATGTGTTCAGCTGTGTCAATAGAGTACATACAGTTAAGTGTAATACAAAAGCACACATGGTGCGGCTTCCGCCCTCCTTCTCCTCGCAACAGTGGACGTTGTCCTGTGAGAGGAGAAGAAAACAGCGAAGAAGGAGGGTCTGTAGTAACTGCCCTCGCACCTCTCAGTGACACCTATCGCCCCTAAAGTGTCCCTGATTCGCCCCTAATGTGTTCCCTGTTCGCCCCTAAGTGTCCCTGATTCGCCCCTAAATGATGTCCTCTGATCGCCCCTAAAGTGTCCCTGATCGCCCCCTAAAGTGTCCCTGATCGCCCCCACAAGTGTCCCTGATACGCCCCCACAAAGGTTGTCCCTCCCTGATCGCCCCCTCAAGTGTCCCTGAACGCCCCCACACAAAGTGTCCTGATCGCCCCCCACAAGTGTCCCTGATCGCCCCACAAGTGTCCATGATCGCCCCCACAAGTGTCCCTAATCGCCACCACAAGTGTCCCCTGATCGCCCAACAAGTGTCTGATCGGCCCCCACATGGGTCCATGATCGCCGCCCCAAGTGTCCCTGATGCGCCGCCCCAAGTGTCCCTGATCGCCGCACCAAGTGGCCCTGATCGCCCCAAGTGGCACTGATTGCCCAACAAGTGAGCCCAGCAGTGGTCCCATGATTTTCAAGTTGTCCTGATCGTCACAGTATCCCTGATCGCTTCAGTGGCAAGCAGTGTCCCTGATCGTCACACAAGTGGCCCAGCAGTATCGCCGCAGTGGCCCTGAAGTGTCCCTGATCGCCGCTGTGGCCACCTATGCAGTGTCCATGTCTCGACGCAGTGGCCTCAGCTGTGTCCTGATTCACCGCGAGTGTCCACTGATTGCCGCACAAGTCGTCCTGCAGTGTGTCCTGATGCCGCTAGTGGCCCAGCAGTGTCCTGATCACCGACAGTGTCCTGATTGCCGCACAAGTGGGAGTCAGCAGTGTCCCTAATTGCCCGCAGTGTCCTGTTTGCCGTTAGTGGCCCAGCAGTGTCCCTGATTGCCACACAAGGGCCCAGCAGTGTCTGATCGCGCACAGAAGTAAACCACCAGCAGCATTTCCCCGATTGTCCGCACAAGTGGTCCAGCAGTGTCCCCTGATTCACCCACAGTGGCCATGATTGCCGCACAAGTGGTCCAGCAGTGTCCCTAAATTGCACGCCAGTGTTCCCTGATTGCCGTAGTGGCCCAGCCTGTGTACCCTGTCCACCTTAAACAAGTGGCCCAGCAGTGTCCCTGATCGGCCTCACAAGTATACCCAGCATTGTCCCGTTTGCCGCACAGTGGTCCAGCAGTGTCCCTGATCTCACAGTGTCCCGGATTGCCGCCACACAGTGGTCCAGCAGTGTCCCATGTTCACGCAGTGTCCCTGATTGCCGACAAGTGGTCTGCAGTTGTCCCTGACGCCGCAGAGGCCTGATTGCCGCAGTGGCCCAGCTGTGTCACCTGACCATCCACACAAGTGGCCCAGCAGTGTCCCTTGTCACCGCTTTGGCCCAGCAGTGTTCCTGTTCCACACTCAGTGGGACCAGCGTGTCCTGATCTACCGATTGGCCCAGCAGTGTCCTGATCACCACACAATTGCCAGCAGTTGTCACTGATCCCCACATTGGCCCAGCAGGTGTTCCCGATCACCACACAAGTGGCCCAGCAGTGTCCCTGATCGCCGCAGTGGCCCTGATTGCCGCCGTTGGCCCAGCAGTGGCCCTGACTACCACACAAGTGGCCCAGCTAGTGTACCCTGATCACCGCATTGGCCCAGCTAGTGTTCCTGATCACCACACAAGTGGTCCCTGCAGTGATCCTGATCACCGCATTGGCCCCAGCAGTGTTCCTGATTCACCACACAATTTGGCCCAGCAGTGTCCCCTGATCCCCACATTGGCCCAGCAGTGTTCCTGATCACCACGCACAAGTGGCCCAGCTGTGTCCCTGATCGCCGGATAAGTGGTCCGCAGTGATGCCACCTGATCACCGAAGTGTCCCTGATCACCGCAGTAGTCCAGCTGTGTTTCTGATTGCCACACAAGTGCCTGCTAGTGTCCTGATCATCGCCGAGTGGCCTGCGTGTCCTGGATCGCGCATAAGTGGTCCAGCATTGTCCCCTGGATCGCCGCAGGGTCCAGGCAGTGTCCCTGATCACCGCACAGTGCTCGATTGCTGCTCAAGTGGTCCAGCAGGTCCTGATCACCGCAGTGTCCCTGATTGCCGCAGTGGCCCAGACAACCACTCAAGTTGGCCCAGCAATGTCCGCTGATCACCTACTTCATGTGGCCCAGCAGTGTCCATGACTTGCCGGAAAAGAGGTCCAGCAAGCTGCCCCTGTATCACCGCGTTTGACAGCAGTGTTTCTGATCGCCTCACAAGTGGGCCAGCGTGTCTTGTTCATCGGCAGGGGCCCAGGCAGTGTCCATGGTTGGCCACACAAGTGGTCCAGCAGTGTCATGTGTTCGCCACTGTGTCCCTGATGCCTACAGTGTCCCTTGATCGCCACACAAGTGGCCCAGCAGTGTCCCTGATTCACCGCTGTGGCCCAGCCAGTGTCCTGATCACCATACAGTGGCCAATCAGTGTACCTGATTCACCTTTACAGTGTGTGCCGTTTCAAAAGTAGTCCTGATCTCTGCCACCACCAGGGGATCATGTTCACTGCCATCGTCTGTGAGGAGGCGATCCAGTCAGCTTATGTGAGTAATTTTCAGCCTTTGCACAGAGTTTACACACACTCATAAAACATTGCCAGCCACTCATGTATTCTTGATTTTGCCAACAGTGACTTGTGTGAACAACTCTGCAGGCCAGATATCTGTCCCTCACTGCAACACCATCCTGATCACTGCCATACCAGTGGGTACCTCTGATCAGTGTCAAAAAATGGCCTCAAAAGATCATATACATTGGAGGAGGCATTTCAACTTTGAGTAGGACAGATGTGAGTGACGAGAACTTAAAACATACCTTGGGGTGTTTTCTTTCCAAATGGGGTTTTTTTATGGATAATTCCGATTGTCCTGATGCTCCGAGGACCTCCAAAACAGCATAGGTAGTTAAGAAATTAGATGTGTGATCTTTGCCACACTTGGAAACGCTAAAGGTGCTTATGGGATGTGGAACCACCATCGATGTGGCACTGAACTGTGTATAAAGTCTCACACATTTCTGGATCACCTATTCGGAAAGAGTTAGAGAATGTGTTTTGGGTGTAATGGAATTTTAAGTATTGCACTATGCAGTGTATTAGAAAATATCTTCATTGATTGACAACTTTGTGTAGAAAAAAAATACTTTTTCATTTTCTCTCCTTTCGCATTTTGTCCAAAAACTTGTGGCAAAAATGAAGTCTTCAGAAGACTCGCATGCCTCTTAAACATACTCTGGGTGTGTTGTTTCCAAAATGGGGTCTTTTTGTGGATAATTTCCTTGCCCTGATGATCATGGACCTTCAAATACGGCAATAGGTAGTAAGAAATTAGATGTGTAATTTTTGCCCTTAGAACGCATAAAACAGGTGGTTATTGGATGTGGATACCCCTCTATGTGGCCAGACTGTGAAAAGTCTCACACATTTGGTATCGCCATATTCAGCAGGAGTTAAAGAATGGTTTTGAGGTATCATTTTAAGTTTGCCTATGCTGTGTAATAGAAATTCTCATAGATTGACTACTTTGCGTAAAAAAAAATACTTTTGTTCATTTTCGTTTTCACATTTTCCCAAAATAACATGTGGCAAAAAATGAAGTATTAGAGGAATCCCATGCCTCTTAAAAATACTTGAGGTGTTTTCTTTCGAAAATGGGGTCATTTTGTGGGTAATTCAATTGGTCCTGGTGCTCCAGGATCCTCCCAAAACTGTGATAGAAGTCAAAGAAATTTAGATGTGTATTTTTTGCCCTTAGAAACGCATAAGGGTGCTTATTGGATGTGGGGCCTTCTATGTGGTTAGGCTAGTGAAAATAGTTTTACACATGTGTATAGACCATACTCGGATGAGTAGCAGGAGAATGTGTTTTGGGGTTGTAATTGCAAGTATGCCTATGCCGTTGTGAGGAAAGAAACTTGTTAAAATGGACATAACTTTCGTGGGAAAAAAAAAAAAAAAATTTTTTTACTTTCTATTCCTTAAAAATTGGCAAAAAAATGACATCTTCATAAAATCCCATGCCTCCTCATTAAATACCTCAGACTGTTCCTACTTTCCATAAAAAGGGGTTTTGGGGGGGAATTTTGTACTGTCCTGGGCATTTTAGGGCCCAAGAAATTATATAGGTAGTACGTGCGCATCAGGATGATACATTTCAAATATATCAAATATATATACCGTGGTCTGTGGACTCTATAACTTTCACAAAGTCTAAATAATACAAACTGATTTGGGGTTATGTCTACCAACAAAATGTAGCACAATGGATTTTGGCTAAATTTATGTAGAAATTATATTTATTTGCAAAATATAGTTATCAAAATACTAAGGGAAGAAAAACAATGTTTTTTTTCAAAAATTTTCAGTCTTTTGTCATTTTTCTAGCAAAAAATAATAACCACAGTGATGATTAAATACCACCAAATTTAAAGCTCTATTTCTTTGAACAAATTATAATAATTTCATTTAGATACAGTGTTGTATGCCTCCAGTAATGTCATTCACTATGTGAGAGCGCACGAAAAGTGAAAATTGGCGCTGGACAGGAAGTGGGTATTAAAACTAGGTGTGCAGAGTCGGAAGTGGTTAATAATCTAGCAACGACACTTTCTTGTATTTAAAGGGGTTAGTTCACCAAAGAAAAAAATGGAAAGGTAAACTAACACTGTACATCCTCTCCACCCTCTACCGCCCGCCCCCTGAAGCACATTCTTTCTGCAGAGCTTCCTGAGCGGATCAGAGCATTCTGATTCAGTCAGTTGCTTGTCACAACAAATCCTCTTGCCATAAGTAGTACCTGTATTATGCAGTCTTCCCTTCTCTACAGCCGTTCAAAGGTGCTAAATTTTAAAACTTGTCTGAGTGTTTAAAAAAAAAAAAAAAGTGGTGGAGAGCTGATGGTTAAACTCTGAAGAGCTCAGGGAGGAGGAGCTCAGAGCTGATTTGGAGGGAAAAAATCACCCCCCCTCCACACAAGCACACAGGAGTAGAGCTAAGGCTGTCTATCTGCTGGAGGTACCTCACCTGTCACCATTTTTTTTTCTCTTGGTGTCAGGAAAAACTTGTTAGAAGTAATTCTATGCTGATAGAAAGAGCAAATGATGCAGCAGACAGAAATTACACTTAAAGGCTATGGGTGTGACAAGTACACACTATAAGGGGATTTCGCTTGTTCATATTTCTTGTCCTGAGCTTTACAACAACTTTAATCACTCTCACCCCTTTCTGCCCTAGGCAAGTTAGTTTTCAGTGCTGTCATGATTTGAAAGACAGTTGCGTCGGTTCATGAACACTGTTACCCAAATTAAATTTTTATTAATTTTTTGAGACCAATAGAGCTTTTCTTTTGGTGGTATTTAATCACCACTGTGTGTTTATTTTTTGCTAAATAAACATTGATAATTTTGAAAAAAACACCCCCCCCACCTTTTTCTTGTTTACTATTAATTTTTCTTCTTCATGATGTGCGCTGACGAGGTGACTGCGCGTGCGCGAGGCTGGGACTGTCTGCGTGCTGACGAGTCTGGAACTGTCTTGCGCGATGCGAGGCTGGACTGCTGCGTGCTGACGAGGTGGACTGCTGCGCGCTGACGATGGCTGGACTGCTGCGCGCTGACGAGGGCTGGACTGCTTGAGCGCTGGTGACGAGGATGGACTGCTGCGCGCTGACGAGGCTGGACTGCCTGCGCGCTGACGAGGCTGGACTGCTGCGCGTGACGAGGCTGGACTTGCTGCGCAGCTGACGAGGCTGGACTGCTGCGCGCTGACGAGGCTGGACTGCTGGCGCGCTGTCGAGGCTACACTGATATGCTGCATTGATGGGGCTGCACTGATGGGCCACTGATATTGCTGCACTGATGGGTGCTATATGTTGCTTCTGATAATCGGGGCACTGATCATCAGTCGCCTGATTATCAATGCAAATGTCCCCCTGTCAACAGGTAGCCAGTTATCAGCATTCCTTTCCTTAGACAGTGACAGTGCTGGAGGAAAATCAATTGCTGATAACTCACATTTGTTTACATGTGATCAGCTGTGGTTGGACACAGCTGATCACTGGTAAGAGCCAACATCATTGAGCTTTATCCTGATCAATGATGTGCTGTGTATCTCTGTGCTGTGTGCCAAGAATGGGAGGCTTCATATTGAAGTCTTCCCAGAACGAGAGAGTGGTCCTGCCCGCAGTTCATTTACATTGGCCAGACATGGGAACCAGTTGTAAATAACCCTACCGCTGCAACTGGCTGCATGGGTAATGACAGCTCAACACCTACTAGTGTAAGTTTCCTGCTTGAAATTGGGAGATGGGATAGAGTTGGGGAGGGTGTACAGTGTTACATATATATGGAAAGGTGAAATAACCCTTTAAGAGGCATAGATTTGAGAATGCGTTGCGAGAGAGGGACATAATTTTCCCTATTTGATAGGCCTGGGAAAAATTTCAGATTCAATGCACAATAAATTAGAATGCGCAGACTGGATCCTTCAAAAACAATAGATTTCTAATGTTTATGTATTTTGCCTCCACTGAAAAATGCAGCACAATGTGCCCACAAAACCTGTTACTTGAACAGACCCTGAAGGCCACGAAATACATATTCGGCTCTTGCTACTGGAAATAAAAAGAGGTTTTGTTCTTCAAGCTGCGAGTTTTTTCTTTAATGTAAAACAGCTGTGAAAATGGTGGGTCGCAGCCAGGTTCCTGATTGAAGTGATTCGGTTAGATTCTTGACAAAAATGGTGGATGATCTCCTAAAAGATAAAGCATTGTAAAGGAATGCATTCAATTCTAGAAATACAGTTAAAATGTTGTTTATGGCAGTAATTTGCCTCTAGGGTCCAGACAGGAATTTTTCTTTTCTAAGGATTTTTTTTTTATGCATCTCCAGATAATCTAAGGTTTCTTGGGATTCAGTGATTTTCTTTTTCTGAGAATGTGTGTAAAGAAGCTGTTCTTTGGGAAAAATAAATTAAAACTTTTCTATGCAAATGCTGTATATAACCTGACTGATTTGATTATAGGAGTTGGTCATTAAAGCTGACCATCACTGCAGAATTTCATTCACACGAATGATTTTATACGAAAATTCTTGTCAGTATTTTCTCTCTTGACATCGAGGGGTTTATTTTCTAAAGCTGGAGAGTCCAAAATCAGACTCCCTTCTGCATTGAAACCAATCAGCATCTTAAACCTCATGCTTGGTCTATGAAGCTTTGGCTATGAAACCTGGAAGCTGATTGGTTTTCTATGAAGAAAGGGGAGGAGTCTGATTTTGGGACTCTCCAGCTTTAGTAAAATAATACCCCCATTTGTCACTATTTTTGTTCGAATACCCTTAGGTGATTGTTTTTTCACAGTTCTTGACCACCTGCTCCTCTTATCCGGATCATTTTACCTTTATGTGATCTGGCTCTATTTCAGGTAGTGCATGCACGCCTCACCACCACACGCTGTGTGCTTTCATTTTCCCACAGGACATGGGGCCGGTCGTGTGTCTCAGGCCAAATGTATATGGCCTGATACACTGTCTGCGAGCTCAAATAACAGAAGAGTGGCCTGTGTTGGTAAGCACAGAGCTCCCTACTTACCAGCAGGATGTGCGTGTTTTTTCTCCTGCAAAGAGGGAAGTAAATAACTGGCACATTGCTTAGTATAAACAACACACAGTTCACAAAAGTAAACAGACGCACATTTAACCTTTGTTTGCCCTAAATTGTTACTAGCCAGTGTCATTGAGTTACAATGACAGTGTATTTTTTAGCACAGATCAATGCAATTAGTGTCAACTGGAGATGTCAGTGTCATTTTGTCCGTTCACCACTTAGCGTCAGTTTGTGTCAGATTGCCCCTATTCGCCACTTTAACTGGTTCCCTCTTTATGTGGCTAATTGCCCCCATTACATAGCATATAAAATAAATTAAAAGTACTGTATATTCCATATCTGTAGAAGCTATAATGATTATGCTATCCATTGGAATATACACGTTGTTTTTTTTTTTTTTTTTACCAAAGACATGTTAGCAGAATATATATTTGGCCTAGATTTATGAACAAAATTTAATTCATTTTTTTTTTAATTGCACCCATTTTATTAGCAGAAAGTAAAAAATATTATTTTTTCACATTTTTCAGAATTTTTTCATTTTGTATATCAAATACCACTAAAGAAGCTCTATCTTGTGTGGATAAAAAAAATAATAAATTAATTTGGGGTACTGTGTTGCATGCTGCACATTGCAGTTAAAGTAGTGCCAGCAACGTATAGCAAAAAACTGGCTGGTCTTGAAGAGGGTGATAACATTAGGAGATAAAAAAACAAAAATTGTATTTACTAACAGGTTTATACTTGCCTCCTCTGTCTCTCCCCACTGCAATGAATTGTACAGAATGGCCCTCCGTGTGTTGGTGCCCCTCCACACATAGTGAAGCTGCTTTCTTATGGGGCCACTTGTGTGGACTAGCTTTCTAGCCCTGCTTGCCTGCGTATATTTGAGACTGACTGTGGATTCCTGGTCACTTGTCACTGGCTGTAGGTTGACAGCTGCGGGAGTTATTGTCTACCGCAGCCTCTGCAAAGCCAGTGGGGACCAGGAAGTAAGGGGTAGAGGAGGTCGCTGCAGGTTTGGGACAGCACTGGATTGAATGAGTGCTCAGGTAGTGTATTGGTAAGGGGGGGCGGTGAGGGAAGATACTACTACTAAATTTCTTTTTAACCTTTAACGGCAAGGAATGCATTAAGATAAAAAAATGTTTAAGGCTTTATAATCACTTTAAAATGTCATCCAGATTGCTATTTGGATGTAATCCCAGACTTATTGATCAGTATTTTTTAAAGTACTAATATGTACTATTTTTCCTGAACAAAACCCACATTTGAAGTTAGATTTTTGTTTTTTATGAGATAATGTTTTCATTCTGCTCCTGTTTAGACTACCTATGTAGAAAACTATAATCAATGGTGAAAATCGAACAGCGTTCTGAAAACTATTGAGCGCAGACTGATTGGACATATTCTGTTATAATGACAATGAATGCAAAGATGATAACATGAACATAAATAATTAAACATAATACCTGAGATTTAAATCCAGATTACAGTACTCTTGGCAATATATCATACAAAAACTGTTTAACAGATGTACAATGATGATCCTCTGGACGAGCTGCATTTTAGTGAAGTATCGTTCATTACATAAATGCTCAGATTAGATACTTAGTAAGTAGATTATCCTTTCAAGTGAACCTGCCATATGCCCTTGGATTGTAACAGTAGTGCTAAGTGCGTGCCTGAATGTTGATAGCTGCTCATGTCGTCTGGCTCCTGTGCCACAGCACCCACCTTCTTTTATCTGGTCCTGCTTTTTTGTTTTAGAAGCTTTAATGCTCCCCTCAGGCAATAGAACCCTTTACGGTCAATCTGGTCACTTTATGGTAATTGGGTAGATCACAAAGAAGGTAATGTATTGCTGTAATACTGTGTGACTACATAGGGAAGGAAATACAGACTTTCTTTTAAATGTCCAATCTAAACCTCAGCTTACCATAATTGTGCCTAGGATTGGGCTTATCTTTACATGTGAACGAAAGTTCATATTATAGATATTAAGGTTTGGGTTAATGTGTTTTGTTTTTTAGGGTTGCCACTGCCAAGCTTCCTTGCCTGAAAGTGGTGCATCTCTTGCCTTGAGCAGCTTTAGGTTTGGGCGTTTCGCTGTATGCCTTGGTGTGGAGTGGGAGCTTCTCAAGTTTTTACTGTGTGCGAAAGTACTTGGAGTACACAGGGTAAGTATTTTATCAAGGGTTACCTACGGTTATACTTCATCATTTTACAGAATATTCACGGATTTGCTTTCCTTGTTGGTTAATGGTTTATAATTTTTACATTGTTTTTTGTAAGTGTATCTAAATGTTGAACAAAATGGGAAGCTTACCCAGTCTTTGATTTGGTGGCTGCATTATGTTTTCTTTTATCCAAGTTGTTTTTAACTTCATTTTTACCTGGTGATTTCCCGTTCTGTCGTTAACACCTTCTGTCCGAGGATGACAACACTCACTCACCCTACCTATATCTGGTACAATGAAATAAGGACTACAGTAGTATAATATCCTGTTTCTGCGTCTCAGTAAAAAAGGGCAGTCTTTTTTAGTCCTACAGAGCTGGAACAATTGCAATTTGATAATACTTTAGCAGAATCAGAGATCATGTAAACTCCAACAGCCTGATTTCTGATAAGGTCATACAGATACAACAAAATGCTTTCACTGGTTTATTTAACCCTTTTCTGCCTACCTTGGTGTCCCTTTAAAACTGTTCTGAACACCAGGGGCGGAAGGATTGGTAGTCTCGTGACCCCTGGTTACAGTGGTCTAAATGATTCGGAAGAGTCAGGTCCCTCCAGCTATTGACCTTTAGTCCAAACCTAAGTGATGTTTGTGAAAGCTTGGTCTTTGCGTCGAGGGCGCAAGTGGAGTGCGCTCTCGGCACATAAACATTAGCCGCTCAGAAAGCATATATGGGGTGTGGGGGTTAAATGATCCTTGATTTTGCCACCGCAAATATGCTTGGGTGGCCTACAGGGGTTAATGAGGCCTGCTTAGTTTGTTTTTCATATCTTGTTGTCTTGGCAGAGTTTGGAAGAGGACCTATACTTATCGTTTGGCTCGTTTGAACAAGAAATTTATTAGCACTTTTTTTTCTTAATTACGAAGTCCCCCCCATAAAAAAAACCCATAGATCGAGACTTTATGGTACCAGATTACACCTGCCTAACGCAGATTCAACTTTCATGTTAAAAAAGTTGTGTTGTAGTACACAACTATATAAAAGTCATTAAATAATGATGTATTTAATTATATTTTATACTTTTCCAGCCACATTTAAAGTGTATAACCAATGACCACCTCGCTGGTCCCATGCAGTGTTATGCCCTTCTCTCTCCTCCGGTACACCTTCATCTTTCCTTATTCCTGTTCATTTCTCCTCTCTTATTTTTCATTGTGTACGAGTTTGTAAAAGGAAATAAAAGAGAATTCCACATCGGATTCTGAGGATTTCATAATTGTGGTAGGACTACTGTAGAATTCTGTGGGGCACAGCACCAAAAATATTGGAGCTTTGCTTCATTCATGTAACTGGTCAGAGATAGGTTACATGAATTTACCAAAATGTTGCCATACTCATTATGCTCTTCCCAGTCACTTCGCCTGTCACACTGGGTGGATGGAGCCTTTTATGGGATTGAGTAGACTAGTACCCCATTAGGTTTGCCTATTGTGATTTTACAGTTCACAGCTATGGAGGCGGATTCATTAGCTGCTATTAAACTCCATTTGCGGCTTTTGAATTTGCACACTTTATATGCGCTGTCGAACAATAAGTAAAGTGGATTTCTGATTGGAGAACTAGTCTTTCAGTTCCCACAGCAGCTCTGCCTACCCAGTGTCTAGCTATTTCTCTATTGTTATTCTGGGACACTAAGCTACCATATTATTCTATATTCCTAGGGTATGTGCTCCTACAGTGTGATTGGACACTCGCAATAAAAAAAAAGACTAGAAGTCTCCACCGTATATATCCCCTCCATACAGGAAGTGCCTCAGTTTTTTCACCTGTGTCTGAAGGTATAGGTCACTGATATTGCCAGATTAGCACTTGATTCCAGTAGGGGATCAGGAATTCGTGCTATGCCGGATCCATTCCGACAGCTGTAAGGCTTCAGATGAATGGTACCAGCCTGCTGCGATGGAACAGTATGACATGAAGCGGATGCCTTGTAATGCGACCGATTGGCACTGGACCTACACTAGAAACCTGCGCAGTTCAGTAATTCTGACTAAAAGGTTTTCTATAGGGTGTATATAGGTGCAGAGCAGTGGGTGGAAACACTAATAAAGGGAAATTGGGTCCCTGAAAGTCCTGAGTGTCTTGGACAAACTATGATGGGTGGAGATTGGATTCTGGAAGATCATGGGAGGATCCTTCAGCGAGATTTGTTGAGTGTCCCTTTGTAGCATGAGGGGTGGTGCTGTCACATTGTTTTATGCTACCTGTTAGTTTTGAATGTCCTTTCTTGTTCCCCCACATGGGGGGGGGGGGGTGGGGGGGGGTACTTTATACCAAGGGCTGAGTATGCCTGAGCCAATTGTTTGCCTTGAGCGGATGTTCACTATACCTTCTTGCAGGATGCTATTTGGATTTTATCATGCCTTCTGCTCCATTACATTAAATGGCAGGGGGGTGTTCATGTTCATGGTCATGTTGGCTTTAGGGCGTGCACACGGGGTGGAGTCTGCAGCTATTTAGGTTGGGGGATTCTGCATGAAGCGGCCATTCAGTAGCAAATTACGGGCGGAAGTAGCAGCGTCTCAGCAGGCAGCACTTTAAGCAGCAATTGCAGGACACCGTTCTTGTTTTCGGTGACACCATCATTGGGGTGCCAGGGGCAGGCTCTGTAGCCCTTGGGTCATATGAATACATCTGTTGGAAGGGCATGGCAGCCAAAGTGAGTCCCTATGAGTAACTGCACACCTAGTCATTTCACAAATATCTCTCAGCCGATTGGGACTGACTCGTCCAGGCACAGGTCCTGTCAATTTGTTCAGCAAGCTTAATGTCTTCCAAAAAGATCAGAGAGGTGGGAGCACATCTGGGCAAGGGCTCTTTAATGAGTTAAAGAGAATAAACCTCAGCAGGATGTTTGCTTTTCATGGGGCAAAGCCAGAAAGAGTGCAGACATGTTCTCTTTCTTGTCTTTCTCTTTTGTGATAGAGGAGTAAAGTATGGTGGACTCTCCATCTGGGGATTCTGAACCTAGTTGGTTCAGTGTTTCCTGAGTATTTTCTTCTTAGAAGAGTTGTCATCTCTTGCTGTAGTCTGTTTTTTCTTTTAGAGTTGCAGTCCTGGGAAATAGTCCTGTCTGATGTGATTTTTGTTATCACTACCAAGTAACTGCTTTTTTTTTTGTGATGCAGATTGTGATATTTGTAAAAAATTCTATGTGAACCTTGGAGCAAAAAAACAATATAGGGGGGTTGTGGTTTTTTTTTTTATTCGGGGAATTGTACTGTTGGAGTTTTTTTCCAGTTCAGATTCCATCAGCGAGTAAACATACTTTGCTTATAAATGTTTGCCCCAAAAAGTGCCGAAGTCCCATAATAACTATAGAGAAAAAGTTTTTTACGGGGGAATTCTATCCCCACCTACATGCAGCGGTATGTTTTTCGTTTTTTTTAGAATTTAATGTTCTTATGTGCAGGTGATTGGTTCGCCGCCCCCCGGGCAGTCTGTGCTCTAATACCCCAAAGGGCCCCGCACCCCAGATCTTCATGTGGTTGGCCATAGCGGTCCTTGCCCAAAGAGGAGCAGTCAAGTTGATAAGGGTTGGGGCAGTCCCATATCAACTAGGCAGACGACTGGGCCCCCCACTACCCCACCACCGCTCAGCATCGCCACAAAAGGGGGATGGCCAAGGTGAGTCACCCTTGTTTCAGGGATGAAGGGGGAAAGAAGATAAAAAAAAATATGTCCCGACACTTGGGAAACCTATTTTTTAGAGATTTATGCTTACATCCTGTTTGTCCAAGGAAGTGAAAAAAAACAAACCAAAGTAAAGAAAAAAAAATTGTCTTTTTTTATTATTGTAAGGAATGATAAAACCCCCTTCTTTTTTTTATTGTATACCCTTGTATCAGATTTTCCTACTTCCCTTTTTAGTGAATTTTGTTGTGGCGAACAAAAAAAAGTGAAGGTAATTTTTAATGGAGCATCGAAGTCAAAAAAACCCCTGCAGAAATCTAATCCTTCCCACTCTGTCCAAAACTAAAAAAAAAACGTTTTGTTTGGGTTTTTGGGCTTTTTATTGGCGGGGTCGGGAGCTTGATTTTTGTATAGAAAAGGGAAAAAGCTTTGGGCCTAACAGTCGTTTTTATTTGTTCCATTTCACATATCAAATCCTTAATAACTTGATTCATATTGCAAAAAATAGCCCAAAAGTTTTCCTCGTGGTAAAAAAAGCTTCAGTCTAAAAGTTGTGTTTAGAATGTCATGGGGTGAGTCATCACCCTTTCCCGGACATAATTATGGGAACATTTTGAAAAGCGGGAAGAAAATGTTGTGTTGTTTTGTTGTTGATGGGGGGTGTGTTTTTGGTGTGTTTGTTGTTAATGGGAGGGTTGTCATGAAGACGAATAAAAACAAAAAAAAACAAAGAAATGCTTTTTAAAAAATGTTACTGATTTGCTGTTCATGTGGAAAAAAGTATTTGATCCTATCATTCCGGATTTTGGGGTACCCCAAAGTCTTTCATACAGGTAACAAACGAGATAGAAGCATCTTTAAAAGGGGTGCGCTAATCTCATTTTTTTACCCGTTTAAAAAGAACCTGTTTTTAGGACAATCAAACAAACAGATTCCAAAGCTCCACTGGCAAAAACCAAAGAGCTTCCAAGATTCGGGACAAATTATAGGGCCTACACTAGGGGGGGGAGGGCACCAAACTTTGCCAACAGCTTTGGGGAAAGGTGACCACAGTGGTGCAAAACTTCACAAGGAAAAAAACCAAAACAACTGTCAGTCTCCCTGGGCTGGGGCACCATGCAGATCTCACCCGTGGAGTTCAAAGATCATGAAACAGTGAGGAATCAACCCAGAATCACGGGAACT
>CATNWA010003978.1:0-16609 GCA_951230385.1 Staurois parvus | reverse complement strand
TTTTTCGCATTAGCGTTTTTTAGCACAAACATAAAAAACATTTTGACAAAAAAAAAAGCTCAAAACCGTCAGTTTGCAGCGTGTCACTGCGTTTACCAGCGTTAGAGCATTCTTACAGCTAAAAAAACACCTCTTGAAACCCACTAGTTCTGTCTTTTTTCCAACCAGAAAACGCCCCTGCCAAAAAAATGCCAAAATGTGCGCATGGACAAATAGGATAACGTGCTGGGGAGTTTACTGGCTGTAGAAAAAAACACCAGAAGCCAAAAACAGCAGCTGTAAAAATGCCCAGTGTGCATGAGGACTTAGGGTCCTTTCACACGGAGTGGACCCTATCAGGGCTCCGGGTATGACCAGAGGTGCGTGGACCGACAAAGGGAAACAAAGACTTCATGTATATCGTGTAAAACAATATAATTTATTAAGGCAACACAAACATAAACGCAGTGCAACAAACCAAACCCAAAACTAACACAAATACGTACAACAAGGTGCAACAAACCCAAACCTTAACTGATATATATATATATAAATATGGAGCACAATGTATAGTCAGGCGGGCCGGGTCGGTAGCAAATGGGCAGACAAGGTACAAGGAGTAGGCAGAAGATTGGTCAGGAGTAGCCGAGGTCGGTGCCGGGTCACCAAGCTCGACAGCAGGCACCGACTCACCAAGCACAACAGCAGGCACCGAGTCATCTGGCACGACAGCGGGCACCGAGTCATCTGCACGACAGCGGGCACTGGGTCATCAGACAGGACAGACAAGACAACGGCACCAGGTCATCAGGCTGGATCGGGTCATCAGGCTGGATGGGGTCATCTGGTTGGATTGGGTCATCAGGCCGGGTAGGATCATCAGGCTGGATCGGTTAGGATCATCAGGCTGGATTGGGTCATCAGGCTGGATCGGGTCATCAGGCTGGATCCGGTCATCAGGCTGTATCAAGTCATCAGGCTGGATCAGGTCATCAGGCCGGGTAGGATCATCAGGCCGGGGTAGGATCATCAAGCTGGGTAGCGTACACTGGGTCATCAGGCATCCGGGCATCATGCTGAACAGCTGGCACCGGGGCACCAGGCTGGACAACGGGAGGCGGGTTCTCAGACCGCAGGCTGACCGGTTTGGATACTGGCAGGATGGTACTGGTTGGAAAGAATTTTCGCTTCTTCTTGGTTTTAGTTACTGGAGCACTGTAAATAAACGCAGGTCTTTAAACGGAGGGAGCGGCTTCTACAGATGACTTCTTTACAGGGTTAAAAGCAGGATAGGTGCAGCGAGTGGGAACAGGGGACTGACATGTGGTAGATAGCAGGGTATACTGGGCTGTAACTGGGGGTGCTATGGGAAATGGAGGAAGAGAGCTTTGAGCAGAGGAGTGATTAGAAGCAGGACGGGGTTGTTGCAAGCTGACTGAGGCTGGATGTAACAAATCTGACCATGTCTGTAATACCGGTTGAACAAAGCTCAGCTTACACAAAGCCTGTCTGACCAAAGACTGCACTGCGTTTTACAATCCACTAGCACCTCTTGTGAACATGCTGAATAATGCTCCAAGAAGTAATCCGCATCATCCTCCAATAACCATACCAGTGACTCTACTTGGTCTGCACTAAACGGCGGCAAAAAGTCATCCCTGCTTTCAGGGGGTACTAGATGAAGCCAACTCCGCACAAAACCTGAATCAATGGTTTGCACCTCAGAGAACTCCGTGCCCTGATCTACTAGGGAATGAGAGCGACCCGCATGCATTCTAGCAGCTGATCCCTGGCATACTCCTTCAGAGTCTGATAGGCATAATCTCTGTCATCTAAGACTAGCAGATACAAGTACACAACCTACTTAGGATGCATCCTTCGCAACAACAAGCCAAGATGGCTTCCCTGTGCAGCCACTTCTGGTCAGGACTGGCCCTTGGTGTAATGTCCAGGGCTCCGGGTGTTTATGACCAGAGGTGTGTGGACCGACAAAGGGAAACACAGACTTCAGGTATAGCGTGTTAAAACAATATAATTTATTAAGGCAACACAGACATAAATGCAGTGCAACAAACCAAACCCAAAACTAACACAAATACGTACAACAAGGTGCAATAAACCCAAACCTTAACTGATATATATATAAATATGGAGCACAACGTGGTCAGGCGGGCCCGGGTCGGTAGCAAACGGGCAGACCAAGGTACAAGGAGTAGGCAGAAGATTGGTCAAGAGTAGCCGAGGTCGGTGCAGGCAGAGTTCAAGCAGAGTCAGGATCAGGCAGGAGGCAGACAGGATGCAGGTACAGGGGCTCATGGGAACAATACACCAAGGCTCTGACTGCAGGCCTGGCCATTCCTTAAATACACCTCCTGCAATCAGCCTCAGGTGATGGCTTGATTACAGGAATGAGCTTCTGGCTGCCGAGAGCACCCGCTGGCCAGCCCGTGTGGTACTGCAGCCCACAAGGCAGGTGAGTCCCACCACCATTAGCGAGTCCATTCCTGACAGGACCCGTTTACCAGATTCACTTGCTCAGCAGGAGATCTCTCAGCTGATCCCCCTCTGAGCAAGCGGATGACAGGTCTGTGTCTGCTCCGCTGCTGCAGAGCAGACACAGAGCTGCTCGCTCTCCTCAATGGGAGGTCGGATGAAAATGGACCGCCTGTCTGTTTTCATCCAACCTGATCCGATGGACAGAAGGGGAATCCCTTTTTGGCGGAATTAGATCGGATTGGATGTCGGCGGGTGTAAATGGACTCATGTCCGTTTACACCCGCCGATCCATAGAGGAGAATGGAGGTTCCAATCGGGTCCACCTGAAAAACGGGCAGGTGGACTCGATCAGAATGTTCGTGTGAAAGGGCCCTTAAACTTAACTTTGCTCAGGAGCATAATGTGCCCTGAGTATAGTAACAGCCAGCTCTCAAATATAATCCGCCAAGTATGTCACATACAGTGTAGAGGAGATTAAGGGGGGATATGATCAACATGTATAAATACATCAGTGGTTTATATAGTGAATTCGGTGTAGAGCTATTCACCTTGAGGTCATCACAGAGGACAAGGGGGCACTCTTTACGTCTGGAGGAAAAGAAATTTAATCTCCAAACGCGGAAAGGTTTCTTCACAGTGAGAGCTGTGAAAATGTGGAATAGACTCCCTCTAGAGTTGGGTTCTGGGGCTCAGTGGATTGCTTCAAAAAGGCCTGGTTTCTTTCTTGGATACACAGAATATAACTGGATACTAACATTTATAGGTAAAGTTTATCCATGGAATATCCTATTGACTCTTGGGGGATCAGGAAGGATTTTTTTCCCTGCAGGAGCAAATTGGATCATGCTTTGCTGGGTTTTTTTGCCTTCCTCTGGATCAACTGTGGGTGTAGGATTATAACTTTTTTTTTTATTATTGGTTTGAACTGGATGGACTTTTTGTCTTTTTTTCAGCCAGACTAACTATGTAACTATGTATTTCTCTAGTCAGACACCCTTCAGCTTAAAGCCACCCAGACAAGCCTTATAGATCTTAAACATGGACAGAATGATGGCACAGGTACATTGATAGATTGTATACTAAATTCAGATGATGGCTTCTACTACCATGTGTAATTACAGATCTTTTTTTAGATTACTAAGATGCTGCTACAACTGTCACTTCAACTGTTTCTGCTCAGAAAAGATTTTGAAAAAAATTGGAAAGGATAG
Organism: Staurois parvus; assembly: GCA_951230385.1. Lineage (NCBI taxonomy): Eukaryota > Metazoa > Chordata > Amphibia > Anura > Ranidae > Staurois > Staurois parvus. The sequence goes on along the minus strand of CATNWA010003978.1, from coordinate 12,923 downwards.
AACTAACATCATCTTCATATTGCAATCTGTGACCCCACTTATTCATGCCTTTGACACCAGGAAAAGAAATATAGTGCATGTAGGTCACTGGGGCAGGAAGATATTGGGAATTCAATGTAGTTGCTGCAACACTTTTCTGGCATTAATCCCTCTTGTTAATCTATTGCGCCAAATTCATCATGATTGTACATTGTAATACAATAAAATGCACCAAATTCTAAATAAATTACGACAGTTTGTATCTTACGAAAGTGGGACAAATTAAGACCTACTCTTTTGGTGTGCAGAGAGAGAAAACTGGAGCAGACAGATTTTGTGAAAATGCCTTATATGCGTTCTAAAAGTGGCACAGCATGTACCCAATTCAAGTACAAGTTCTAGACATGAATTTGGCACATTCTCCACCACTTTTAGAATGCATGCAAGACACTTTCACAAAATCTGTCTGCACCAGTCTTTATGAGTTAAAGAGATTGACAGCAAAAATAAAAAAATAAAAATATGAATAATAATCTTTTACACTCTCTAGTACAAAAATGTTTTGTTGTTGTTTCTGTCCCTCTTGGAGATATTTTCCATCCTTTGACTCCTGATTGCTAAGACGGGAAAAGAAGGGAAATGGCCCCAATGGGGACACAGACAGCAGAAGTTTGAGAGAAATTGGGGTTAAAGCAAACCTGCCTTCATCAAAACACACAAAAAAAACAAACAAACCTAGATCGCTATGTACAGTATATCAAATATCAGCCAATGACTTAAAAAAAACTGTAATGGAAGAAATGTGGAGCTCCCATTGCTACTATATCTTTGAAAATTCTGGCTTTCATATTTTGAAACACTTATTTACAATTACACAGTTCTAGAATATCCTTTATGTATAGTTGCTTAAGGTCAATGGCTTAACATAATAATGTAAAAGGCTCAATTAGACAGATATGCAGCTAGCATTTACATATAGAAAGGTCAGTGCTGGTCTCAGTACTATTATGGTGTGAGTGAAGGGTGCCTTGGTGACTTCTCTCCAGGTGCATGACACCCTGCACTCACATTTTTTTTTTTAAATTTGGATTGATGCTTGGTGTCATTTTACCTGGAACACCTGACATTTAGCCCTGGTTCACATTGATGTGGTGCGGCACATCTTATATAATTTGCACAGGAACCGCACCGCATTCCTGTGCAAATCACATGCGATGTCTGTGCGGTGAGATTTGAACCATACATTTTGTATGGCTCAAAGCACATCGCTTCCATACCAAAAAGGTGCAGGACCTTTTCTTCCCGTACCTGCTTTGCATCACATGGGTGTTCACACCCATGAGATGCGAATTCTGGTAATCGCACTGTGTTTTGTGATCTGTTTTGGGGTGTCGTTAATTTAACATTGACACCCATACCTGATCGCATGAACACCGTGTGATTGCAATAAGTTGCGGGAAACGCACATGATTTGATTCGATGACACCGCATCAGTGTGAAACAGGGCTTAGTGGCGAAAATGGGCGGCAGTTCCCGATGGAATCCTGAGCTGCTTTTCCTATTTTAAGCACTGCTGGGGGACTATTTTATTTTTTAAAACATTTTGGGCTTCAGTTAGCCAATAGCATTGCTCCCCAGGACCTCATTTCCCATTGACACCCCGATGAAGACCCCCTGTAAAGACCTCTTGACCCCATGAACAAATTTACTTAAAGTAGATTCTTTTATACTTTTACACCTCCCAGTCAGTCCCTGTGTGACTGGTCGCTCAGTCACAGAGAGAGAGCATTTTAGAAAGACAAAGGGAATGTTTTCTCATACCTAAGAACCTTAAATAGGGTAAATGGGCAGCAAATGGGCAGCTTTAAGGCACTGGATGATGTCTGGTACAGAGTAAAAGAGGGGTTGTTTTTCAGGGTAAATTTACACTATGTGTGGTGACTGGCATTTTACTGCAGTGTAAAAACACCGATCACCGCAAGGACACAGAAAACTATTTTTCTTGTGTCCCAGTCACACTGCAACACAGCCAGGAGCTGCGCTGCAGAAAGCAGGCATGCTGTATTTTATTACAGCGCACCGTACAGGACCGCATGTCACTGTACAGCAGCGCAGCATAGAGCATTGCACTTCTATACTATGATATGAATGAACTGTGTTTTTTGTCCACTTCAAATAAAGTTGAGTATAAACAAAATAATATAAAAAGATAGCCATGCGATGTGCTGAATCATGCACCAACGCACCCCCTACCATGGCCAGAACAGACAGCTTCTGGAGAGGAAACCGCTGTGGTTTACCTGTCTGGCAGCTGGCCATTGTATGTGAATAGAGCCTTAGAAACAGGTTTACACCACTGACACTGGAGTTTTATACTACTGGCAACCAGTAAACAGAATGGGGGGGGACATCTGCTGGACTCCAGTAAGACTCCATGCACACTAGCTTAAAATCACTGCTTCTACAGGAGTTATGTGTTTTGCTTGTAGAAGCAGCTCAATGTTATCCTATGGGTCCATGCACATTAAGATGATTAAAGGCATATTTTAAGCTCAACGTATAGAAGCAGGAAAAAAACCATTCTGGATTGCATTTTTTATTGGAGCTTCATGGCAGAAAAAATTATAATATTCTCCTAAACTCGCCTAAACAGTGTACAAAAATGTTCTATATCACAAAAACAAGACCTGTGAGTTAGGAGAACCCCATGGGACTTTAAAGGCAGAGAGGTATAAAGCATAAAACATATTAAAAGACCAATTGTCAATCTTAATTTATAATAATAGCCACATGGCCAGTAAAAATTCAGCAACAAAATGTTATACACCAACTTGATTGACCAACATATACCCTTATGGATTACAGATACACCAATGTAGGTACATATCTTGATTGGCAGTGGTGTATTCTTTCTATAACTCCCAAAATGTTTTGGAATGAAGTTCCTTCCTCAGGAGAACAATTTGGTTATAGTGGTGCTATAATACAATAATGTCAATACAATAGTATATATAATCAAAATCAAAATATGTGTTACAAATTTATAAACAAATGTTATAGCGCGGCGTGTGCGCAAATGCCTCAATATATATGGAACACTTACAATCAATGCATGTGTCAGTGAAGCCCGTTTAAATGCAAACAATACAAGAAGGAAAAACAGTGAAACCACCATCTGCCAGGGATCGTCAAATTGATGGTATCCACACCTCCAAAATCTGCAGGGCTGCTACAAGGATCCCAGATAATCACCACCCATAGGTATAGCCAATCTATGTTAAATGCAAAAAAAACAGTTATTGTTGGCCAGTGGCAGGTATAAATAAAATATAAAGACTAAAATCAATAGTGCTTATAGATACAAGGGAATTAAATGCTGTGGTACAACAAGTCTAAGATGTATAGCATAGGACTGACATCAGCAAATTGAATTGTAAACAGCGTGTCAGATGGATGTCAAAAAAGGGTATCATAATATCAATATATAAGACCACAGCAATTCAGTAAAAAGAGTCTTACCTAGTCCATATAGGTATAGGGATCGCCATTAAGGCATGACCGGCAGGGGGATCGCATGATCCACGCCACAACGCGCTGCACCTGTGCGGTTGGCATGCATTCCCTGGCTCAGGGACCACATTGGCCATTTTGGAGGAATTTCCTTCCTCTATATAAATCCACCATTCGGTCAGGACATTTTTGATCCCCCTGCCGGGTATGCTTTAATGGCGGTTGCTATACACATATAATGTGACCAAACCGCAGCGCAAAAAAAAATATATACATAAATTAATTATTTAAACAATGAATAAACATGTACAAAAATAAATAATAAATTAATTATATTACTAAACAAAAGTCCCAAATCGGTAGTAAATATTGTGGTCCACTCAGAAAATACTGCTCAAAAAAACTCCCCAATGTGCCCACACCATCCGTGACTTCCAATCCTGCCCACACTCACCAGATGAAATGGACTCTTAGCTGATATGGCTTAAGAGTCAAACAGGCGTAAAGGTGGGGTATAACCTCCACAAATGTATCCCACTCTGGAAATCCTTGCTTGACAACCTCCAAACAATCACCCATAGATGGATAGCAATGCAAAAGAGATAACAGAAACACCAATAATGTAATACTATATAAACGTTTTAATAGTTAAAAAAGTGATGCCCATATTGCACTCACATTTTAAAAAAATTTTTCCAAGCCTTTTTAAACATATAGACTCCTCAGGCAGATAACAGATCCCATCAACATTGATCCATGGAAGCAAAATAGCAGGTCACATCAGCATTAGAAAGTGAACTGGCAGCAGTCTATGGAGTGCTCTCCTCTCCAACAAAATGGCTCTGGAATGCCACAACCAATGTGCGTTCCACTCATGACGTGATGTCACAAAGCTTTTGTCGGAATCGGAAATTGCATTTTCACAGATGCCCTGGAGGAGGGGCGAAACGCGTTGACGACAGAGGCTCTGACAGAGGCTTTTTCCATTTATGACAGAGGCTTTGTGACGTCACGTCACCGATTTGGGACTTTTGGACTTTTGTATATTAATATAATTCATGTATTATTTATTTTTGTACATGTTTATTTATTGTTTAAATAACTTATTTATATATATTTTTTTCGCTGAGGTTTGGTCACATTGTATTGATGTTTTTTTCATCAATGAGCAGCAGCAATTATTTATTGAGGTTTCTTTGGCGTGGGTTTTATTTTATTTATAGCTATACCCATATGGACTAGGTAAGACTCCTTTTACACAATTGCTGTGGTCTTATATATTGATATTATGATACCTTTTTCTGACATCCATCTGACACTCCGTTTACAATTCAATTTGCTGATGTCAGTCCTATGCTATACATCTTAGACTTGTTGTACCACAGCATTAATGCCCTTGTATCTATAAGCACTATTGATTTTAGTCTTTATATTTTATTTATACCTGCCACTGGGCCCAACAAGGATAACTGTTTTTTTGCATTTAACATAGATTGCCCATACCTATGTGTGGTGATTATCTGGGATCCTTGTAGCAGCCCTGAAGATTTTGGAGGTGTGGATACCAATCGATTTCATGATCCCTGGTGGATGGTGGTTTCACTGTTTTTCCTTCTTGTATTGTCTGCATTTAAATGGGCTTTACTGACACATGCAATGATTGTAAGTTTTTCCCTATATTGAGGCATTTGCGTACATCAACCTGCCGTGCTATATACAGTGGGGATCGAAAGTTTGGGCACCCCAGCTAAAAATCTGTATTAATGTGCATAAAGAAGCCAAGGAAAGATGGAAAAATCTCCAAAAGGCATCAAATTACAGATTCGACATTCCTATAATATGTCAACAAAAGTTAGATTTTATTTCCATCATTTACACTTTCAAAATAACAGAAAACAAAAAAATGGCGTCTGCAAACGTTTGGGCACCCTGCAGAATTTATAGCATGCCCCCTTTGCAAAGCTGAGACCTGCCAGTGTCATGGATTGTTCTCAATCATCGTCTGGGAAGACCAGGTTATGTCAATCTCAAAGGTTTTAAATGCCCAGACTCATCTGACCTTGCCCCAACAATCAGCACCTTGGGTTCTTCTAAGCAGTTGTCTAGAAAACTGAAAATAGTTGACGCTCACAAAGCTGGAGAAGGCTATAAGAAGATAGCAAAGCGTTTTCAGATGTCAATATCCTCTGTTCGGAATGTAATTAAGAAATGGCAGTCATCAGGAACAGTGGAAGTTAAAGCAAGATCTGGAAGACCAAGAAAAATATCAGACAGAACAGCTCGCAGGATTGTGAGAAAAACAATTCAAAACCCACGTTTGACTGCACGATCCCTCCAGAAAGATCTGGCAGACACTGGAGTTGTGGTACACTATTCCACTATAAAGAGATACTTGTACAAATATGGTCTTCATGGAAGAGTCATCAGAAGAAAACCTCGTCTACGTCCTCACCACAAAAATCATCGTTTGAACTTTGCAAATGAACATATAGACAATCCTGATGCATTTTGGAAACAAGTTCTCTGTGGACAGATGAGGTTAAAATTGAACTTTTTGGCCGGAATGAGCAAAGGTACTGTCAGGGCTCCCAGGTATGACCAGAGGTGTGTGACTGAAGCAGGGAAAACGCAGACCTCAGATATGTTATAAACAATATAATTTATTAACACTAACAGTACAAACATAAACGCAGTGCAATACTAAAACGTAATACGGTGCAAACAAACCAAACCAAACCACCCACAGATAACAGTACATACAAAGCAAGCGTCGTCTCAGGCAGGCCGGGTCAATATCAATTGGGCAGGTAGGTACAGGGGGAGCAAGCGGAGAATGGTCGGGGTCACAGGCCAGGTTCAGCAGGTAGCAAGCAGCATAGTACAGAGGGTCAGGCAGAGGGATGGTCGGGGTCACAAGCCAGGGATCAGAACAGGTAGCAAGCAGCGTAGTACAGAGGGTCAGACAGAGGGATGGTCAGGGTCACAAGCCAGGATCAGAGCAGGAGAAGTCCGCAAAGGAACAGAAACAGGATGCAGGACAGATACAGGGCCCTAGGACAAACACAACACCAAGGCAGAGTCTGCAAGTCTGGCCATCCCTTAAATACACCAGTATCATCAGTTCCAGGTGTTAGCTGGCTGAAAGGTTGAGTCTCTGATTGCTGGGAGCACCCGCTGGCCAGCCCTGGTACTGCAGATCAAAAGGCAGGTGAGTCCCACCATTGCTGGCCAGTCCATTCCTAACAGTACCCCCCCCTCAAGGAGCGGCGGCCTCAGGACGCTCCAAACAGTCCTAGCTGGGCAAAATGTCCCACCGCCCGGGTCTGGCAACTGGCGGGATATCAAAGACTGGCACACCGAGCAGGACTCCGGGCAGCGGCACACCGGGCTGGACTCCGGGCAGCGGCACATCGAGCAGAGGCACACCGGGCAGAGGCACACACGGGCAGAGGCACATCGGGCAGGACTCCGGGCAGAGGCACATCGGGCAGAGGCACACAGGGCAGAGGCACACCGGGCAGAGGGCACATCGGGCAGGACTCCGGGCAGAGGCACATCGGGCAGGACTCCGGCAGAGGCACATCGGGCAGGACTCGGGCAGAGGCACATCAGGCAGGACTCCAGGCAGAGGCACATCGGGCAGGATTCCGGGCAGAGGGCACATCGGGCAGGACTCCGGGCAGAGGCACAGGCGGATCCAGGCGAAGCAGCAGGCAGCAGGGCACACCAGGCTGGAGCACCAGGCAGCAGGCACCGGGCCCCCCGGGGCAGGGCTACAGGCACCGGGCCCCCGGGGGGCGGCAGGCACCGGGCAGCCCCCGGGCGGGGCGACAGGCACCGGGCCCCCGGGCGGGGCGACAGGCAGCACCGGGCCCCCCGGGCGGGGCGACAGGCACCGGCCACCCCGGGGCGGCGGGGCGGCAGGCACCGGGCCCCCGGGCGGGCGGCAGGCACCGGGCCCCCGGGCGCGGAGCGGCAGGCACGGGGCCCCCGGGCGGGCAGGAGACAGGGACCGGGCCCCCGGGCGGAAGCGGCAGGCACCGGGCCCCCGGGCGGAGCGGCGAGCACCGGGCACTCCGGGCGGAGCGGCAGGCACCGGGCCCCCGGGCGGGCGGCAGGCACCGGGCCCCGGGCGGAGCGGCAGGCACCAGGGCGCCCCCGGGCGGGGCGACAGGCACCGGGCCCCCCGGGCGGGGCGACAGGCACCGGGCCCCCAGGCGGGGGGCGACAGGCACCGGGCCCCCAGGCGGGGGCGACAGGCATCGGGCCCCCGGGCGGGGCGACAGGCATCGTGCCCCCAGGCGGAGCGACAGGTCTCGGGCCCTCAGGCGGAGCGGCGGGCGCCGGACCCCCAGATGGGAGCGACAGGGCAGGCGGCGCCCGACAGGTCGGGCCCTCAGGCGGAGCGGCGGGCGCCGGACCCCAGATGGAGCGACAGGTCTCGGGCCCTCAGGCGGAGCGGCAGGCGCCAGGCCCCCAGGCGGAGCGACAGGTCTCGGGCCCTCAGGCGGAGCGGCGGCGCCAGACCCCCAGGCGGAGCGACAGGTCTCGGGCCCTCAGGCGGAGCGGCGGGCGCCGGCCCCCAGGCGGAGCGACAGGTCTCGGGCCCTCAGGCGGAGCGGCGGGCGCCGGACCCCCAGGCGGAGCGACAGGTCTCGGGCCCTCAGGCGGAGCGGCGGGCGCCGGACCCCCAGGTGGAGCGACAGGTCTCGGGCCCTCAGGCGGAGTGGCGGGCGCCGGACCCCCAGGCGGAGCGACAGGTCTCGGGCCCTCAGGCGGGAGCGGCGGGCGCCGGAACCCCCCAGGTTTGCGACAGGTCTCGGGCCCCCAGGCGGAGCGGGGGCGCCGGACCCCAGGTGGAGCGACAGGTCTCGGGCCCTCAGGCGGAGCGGCAGGGCGCCAGACCCCCAGGCGGAGCGACAGGTCTCGGGCCCTCAGGCGGTGCGGCAGGCGCCCGACCCCCAGGCGGAGCGACAGGTCTCGGGCCCTCAGGCGGAGCGGCGGGCGCCGGACCCCCCAGGAGGTGAGCGACAGGTCTCGGGCCCTCAGGCGGAGCGGCGGAGCGCGGACCCCCAGGTGGAGCGACAGGTTCGGGCCCTCAGGCGGAGCGAGCGGGGGGAGCGCCGGACCCCCAGGTGGAGCGACAGGTCTCGGGCCCTCAGGCGGAAGTGAGAGCGGCGGGCGCCGGACCCCCAGGGAGGAGCGACAGGTCTCGGGCCCTCAGGCGGAGCGGCGGGCGCCGGACCCCCAGGAGGAGCGACAGGTCTCGGGCCCTCAGGCGGAAAGCGGCGGGCGCCGGACCCCCAGGTGGAGCGACAGGTCTCGGGCCCTCAGGCGGAGCGGCGGGCGCCGGACCCCCAGGTGGAGCGACAGGTCTCGGGCCCTGTCAGGCGGAGCGCGGCGGCGCCGGGACCCCAGGCGGAGCGGCGGGCGCTGGACCCCCAAGTGGAGCAACAGGTCTCGGGCCCCAGGCGGAGCGGCGGGCACCGAGACACCAGGCACGACAGTGGGCTCCGAGTCAACTGGTATGACCGCTGGCACTGGGTCAGACATTGGATGGTCTGGCAACTGGACAGGACAGCGGGCATCGGGTCACAGGCATCAAGTCATTTGGCTCGACAGCGAGGGCACCGCGTCATCTGGCAAGGCAGTGGGCTCCGAGTCAAACTGGCATGACCGCGGGCACCGGCGGGCAGACATTGAATCGTCTGGCTGGACAGCGGGCATCGGGTCACCAGGCATCAGGTCATTTGGCTCGACAGCGGGGCACCGCGTCATCTGGCAAGGCAGTGGGCTCCGAGTCAACTGGTATGACCGCGGGCACTGGGTCAGACATTGGATCGTCTGACTGGACAGCGGGCATCGGGTCACCAGGCATCAAGTCATTTGGCTCGACAGCGAGGCACCGCGTCATCTGGCAAGGCAGTGGGCTCCGAGTCAACTGGCATGACCGCGGGGCACCGGGGGGCAGACATTGAATCGTCTGGCTGGACAGCGGGCATCGGGTCACCAGGCATCAGGTCATTTGGCTCGACAGCGGGCACCGCGTCATCTGGCAAGGCAGTGGTCTCCGAGTCAACAGGCACGACAGTGGGCACCGGGTCATCAGGTACCGGATTGTCTGGCTCGACAGCGGGACATCTAGGTCACCAGGCATCAGGTCATTTGGCTTGCCAGCGGGCACCGCGTCATCTGGCAAGGCAGTGGGCACCGAGTCACCAGGTACGACAGCGGGCTCTGAGTCAATTGGCGACAGACAGCGGGCACCGGATCAGGTACCGGATCATCTGGATCAACAGCGGGCATCGAGTCAACTGGCCTAATAGGATCGTCAGGCTGGATCAGTTCATCATGCTGGGTTAGAGGCTTCAGGCCGAGTAGAGGCATCAGGCCGAGTAGAGGCATCAGGCCGAGTAGAGGCATCAGGCCGAGTAGAGGCATCAGGCTGAAGAGAGAGGCATCAGGCCGAGTAGTAGGCATCAGGCCGAGTACAGGCATCAGGCCAGGCCGAGTAGAGGCTTCAGGCCGCGTAGAGGGTTCAGGCTGAGGAGAGGCTTCAGGCCGAGTAGAGGCATCAGGCCGAGTACAGGCATCAGGCCGAGTAGAGGCTTCAGGCCGAGAGAGAGCTTCAGGCCGAGTAGAGAGGCTTCAGGCCGAGTAGAGGCATCAGGCTGCGTACAGGCATCAGTCTGAAACCACGGAAGGCAGGCTCACCGGTTTGGATACTGGCAGGATGGTATTGGTTGGAAAGAATTTTCGCTTTTTTCTGGTTTTAACTACTGGAGCACTGCAAGTAAACGCAGGTCTGCAAACGAATGGAGCAGCTGGAGACAGAGAAGAACTGGAGATGGAACAGGAGGAGGAGCAGTTGCTACAGAGGGCTTTTTTACAGGGTTAAAGGCAGGATAGGTGCAGCGAGTGGGAAACAGGGTACTGACATGCGGTAGATAGCCAAGTATACTGGGAGCTGTAACTGGAGGAGCTGGTGGGAATACAGGAGTAAGAAATAGTTAGAAGCAGGACTGGGTCTTTGTAAGCTGACTGAGGCTGGGAGTGCAACAAGTCTGTCCATGTCTGCAGTAGGGGTTGAACAAAGCTGAGCTTACACAAAGCCTGTCTGGTCAATGACTGCACTGCGTTTATACAATCTCTCAGTGTCTGTGTGTGAGAACATGTGGAATAACGCTCCAGAAAGTAACCCACATCATCCTCTAATAACACCACACCAGGGACTCTACCTGGTCTGCACTAAATGGTGGCAAAAATTCATCCCTGCATTCGGGGGAACCAGATGAAACCAACTCTGCACAAACCTCAATCAATGGCTGCACCTCAGAGAACACTGTGCCCTGATACTAGAACATGAGCGAGCCGTATACATTCTAGCAAGGGTATACTCCTTCAGAGTTTGATAAGCATACTCCCTGTCATCAAACACTAAAAGCAGATATAAATACTCAACCCTCCTCAAGATCCATCTCCTTCCCATCAACAAGCCAAGATGGCTTCCCTGTGCAGCCACTTCTGGTCAGGATTGGCCTTGGTGTAATGTCAGGGCTCCAGCAGGTATGACCATAGGTGTGTGACTGAAGGCAGGGAAACGGCAGACCTCAGATATAGTTATAAACAATATAATTTATTAACACTAAAGGCGCCGGATCAGAATACAAACATAAATGCAGATGCAATACTAAAACGTAATACGGTGCAAACAAACCAAACCAAACCACCCACTAGATAACAAGTACATACAAGCAAGCGTCGTCAGGCAGGCCGGGTCAATATCAATTAGGGCAGGTAGGTACGAGGGGGAGCAAGCGGAGACATTGGTGTCAGGGGTCAACAGGCCCAGGTTCAGCAGGTAGCAAGCAGCCATAGTACCAGGAGGTCAGGCAGGGTCAGGGTCACACAGCAGTGGATCATGAAAATGGTAGCAAGCAGCTTAGTACAGAGGGTCAGACAGAGGTATGGTCAGGGTCCACAAGCCAGCGAACAGAGCAGGAGAAGTCAGCAAAGGAACAGACAACAGGATGCAGGACAGATACAGGGCCTAGGACAAACACAACACCAAGGCAGGAGTCTGCAGTCTGGCCATCCCTTAAAATATCTCCGAGTATCAATCAGTTCCACGGTGTTAGCTGGCTGAAACGGTTTGAGTCACTGATTGCTAGGGAGCACCCGCTGGCCAGCCCTGGTACGTGCAGATCAAAAGGCAGGTGATAAGTCCACCATGCTGGCCCAGTCCATTCCTAACAAGGTACGTTTGGAGAAGAAGGGGCACAGAATTAAATGAAAAGAAACCTCTGTTCCAACTGTTAAGCATTGGGGTTGGATCTAATTAATGCTTTGGGAGTAGTGTTTTGCAGCCAGTGGCACAGGAACATCTCATGAGTAGAAAGGAAAAATGGATTCATAAAATTTAGAAATTTTTGAAATGGTAATTTGATCCCACTGTGAAAAAGCTGAAGTTAAAGGAAGTGGTTTTAAAAAGGGTTTTAATGACCCCTTTTAAAAAACACCTCTAAATCCACGGGGGATTAATCAGGGGCATAAAAAAGGTTTTGCCATGGCCTTCAAAATCTCCTGATAAAACAAAATTAAAATCTAGGGTAGCCCTTAAAAAAGGCTTTGGTGACAGAACCCCAGAAATTCAAAGAATGGAAGACTTTTGTAAGGAAAAATGGGCAAAGATACCTCAAACAAGAATTGAAAAACTCTTGGCTGGCCAAAAATCGTTTACAGCTGTTTATTCCCCAAGGGGGCAGTACAAGATATTAAACTCTGGGGTGCCCAAATTTTGCGACGCCATTTTTTTTTTTTTGTTATTTTGAAAGTTAATGTGGAATAAAAATTAACTTTTTGTTGATTTATAAGAATGTTAAACTGTAATTTTAGCCTTTTGGGATTTTTCCCTCTTTCCTTGGTTTTTTTGCACATTTAAAAAAAAAATATTTGCTGGGGTGCCCAAAAATTTTGATCCCACTGTATTTGTTTATAAATTTGTAACACATATTTTTATTATGGTTATGATATATTGTATGACTATTTGTTTATAGCATAATTCCAAAAATGTTCCCCGCCCAAGGGAACTTTCTTCCCAAACTGTTGGAGTTATGGGGGAATACACCATGCAATCAAGACATGTTCTACTTGGTGTATCTGTAATCCCCCCATGAGTATTGTGGTAATCAAGTTTGGGGTATAAAAATTTTGTTGTGTATTTTATCAACTTTTACTGGGGGGATTTTTTTAAAAAAGTTGCAATTGGTCTTTTAATATTTTTTGTTTATCCTCTCGCTTTTAAAATCCCATGGGGTTCTCCCAGGGGGGGACTGACAACTATGGGGCCCCCCGGAATAGGGGGTCATGGGGCCCCCAAAATCAAAAAAATATGAAAAAAAGGGACCAGGGGCATCTATGGGGCCCCCTACCCC